>JBBGZY010000926.1:2657500-2865000 GCA_037952925.1 Lithobates clamitans
ATCCTTTAAGGGACTCTTGGCCCAAACCACTGTGCAAATCCTGCATTGTGGATTTAGTAAAAGAAGAATCCTCACAAGAGTGCAAAGAGCTCTTATCTTCTGTGAGGAAGGAGTTAGCAGAGGCCCTAGGGACAGTGCGTTCCCTTGTAAAGCACGGCCAGAGTTCCAGCCAAGAGCAGAGTTCTCACTCCAGTTTCCCTCAGTCCACTTCCAGACAGGTGGAAAGTGAGTCGGAGGAGGAAAGGGAAAGCATTCCACCCTCAACCATTGATTCTGAGGAGGAGGAGGTGGAAGAAGAGTCAAGATCATCTAGATATAAGCTGTCACTTGAGGAGGTGGATGAATTACTCAAGGCAATTTATACTACCCTGGAGATCCAGGAAGAAAAGGCTCAGCTGTCCGTGCATGACAAGATGTACCTGGGGCTGGAGGAAATTAAACACAGGGTGTTCCCTGTGCATAAAGTGTTAACAGACACTATTAGAAAGGAATGGAAGAATCCAGAGAGAGGACAGTTTTTTCTAAAACCCTCAAAAGGAGGTTTCCTTTTGAGGAGAATGAGGAACTATTGTGGAATAAAAAACCAAAAATAGACGCTGCCTTTTCTCAAGTATCTAGGAAGACTGATTTAGCTTTTGAGGACATGGGTATTCTCAAAGATGCTATGGATAAGAGGGCAGATGGGCTACTGAAGAAAGCCTGGGACTCATCTCTAGCTAATCTTAAGCCAGCAATGGCGGCTACGGTTGTGGCTAGGAATCTGGAGTGCTGGTTAGAGCAACTTAAAAATCATGTTGTGGCAGGTACCTCCAGAAAAGACTTATTGGAGTCCTTCCCTACCCTGCTTAAGGCAGTAAAATATATGGCAGATGCCTCTGCAGAATCTATCAGGATGTCAGCCAGGTCCTCTGCGCTTGTTAACTCAGCAAGAAGAGCACTCTGGCTAAAGACCTGGTCAGGGGATTCAGCTTCTAAAGTAAAACTGTGCGGAATTCCCTTTTCAGGAGACCTGATGTTTGGGCCAGAACTAGAGACTGTCCTTGACAGGACAGCAGACAAGAAGAAAGCTTTCCCACAGAAGAAGAAAACGGTACAGCAGAGGAAAAATTTTCGTCCTTTTCGACAAACCGATAAGGAAAAGGACCACACACAGAAGAGACCCTGGTCTTCTCAGAGAGGAAGAGGTAGAGGTGGGGTACTCTTTAGAACCCCAGAACAAACCCCTAAAAAACAATGACCATCTAGTAGGGGGGAGACTAGAGGACTTCTTACCAATCTGGGAAAAAACAACAAAGAGTCCTTTTGTTCTGGGGTTAATCAAAAAGGGTTATCAATTGGAATTCTCACAAAGCCCCTCAAGTCGGTTTTACATCACAAACCTGCCAAAGGATCGGGAAAAGGCTCTGGCCATGAAGTCTCTGTTACAGGAACTGATGCAACAGAAGGTAATTTCCCAGGTTCCGAAAGATCAAGAGGGGAAGGGGTTTTACTCCCACATTTTTCTGGTCAAAAAGCCATCAGGAAAGTTCCGCCTGATTCTCAATTTAAAGGTTCTAAATCGATCCATAAAATACAAAAAATTCAGGATGGATACGATTTTCTCAGTAAGGAACTTGCTAACCCCCAAATGTCATATGGCTTCCATCGATTTGAGAGATGCCTATCTCCATATACCAATAGCACCCCCATCACAAAGGTTCCTGCGTCTTGCAGTCAATCTGGGGGGAGGGGAGATTTGGCACCTGCAGTTTCGGGCTCTGCCTTTCGGTCTTTCCTCTTCTCCCAGGGTATTCACAAAAGTGATGGCGGAATCTTTGGAGCCCCTGAGACTGAAGGGGATTTCAATAGTACCCTATTTGGACGATCTGCTACTGTTTGCAGACTCAAGGGGTCAAGTAGAGGTCAACCTACAGACAGTTCAAACACATTTAAGAGGTTTGGGATGGCTTCTCAATCTTCAGAAGTCAAACTTAATTCCATCTCAAAGGGTAAGGTTTCTGGGGTACGAAATAGACTCGATAGAACAGAGAATTTTTCTACCCCAGGAGAAAATAGAGAAGATGCAGTTGACCCTGATAACACTTCAATCCAACGCAGAGATCTCTGTAAGACAAGCCATGTCTGCTCTGGGTCTGTTGACAGCAGCAATTCCTTCGGTACAGTGGGCCAGGTTGCATTCCCGTCCTCTGCAATCGGATATCCTGATGAATTGGTCATACCAGGAACCTCTGGAGAAGAAATTCAACTTGGGGGCAAGAGCAAAAAGGTCTCTCTGGTGGTGGAGGAACCTAGGAAACGTTTCAAAAGGGCTTCCTTGGGTCTTTCCGGTAACCAGAAGGCTGACTACAGATGCCAGCGCCTGGGGATGGGGAGCTCATCTGGAAGAAAAAACGGTTCAGGGAGTTTGGACCAAACCAGAAGCAAGAAGATCTTCAAATTGGAGAGAGTTAAAGGCTGTTCACTTAAGCCTCCTCTCCCTCCAGGAATTTCTAGTGAATCAACATGTCCAAATATTGTCAGACAATATGACGACAGTATTATATTTAGCAAGGGGGCACAAAAAGCAAAACCCTAATGGGTCTAGCGCATCAGATCCTAAGATGGGCAGAGAACAATGTGGCCTCTCTATCAGCAGTCCATCTAAAGGGGACGGAAAACACCTTAGCAGATCTCCTCAGCAGTAAAGAAATAAGGGAAGCAGAGTGGTCTCTCAATCAGGAATTATTCGAAAAGATTTCCAAGAGTTGGGGTCATCCCCAAGTGGACCTCTTTGCAAAACAGGAAAATGCAAAAATACCAGTCTTCTTCTCTCTTCAGAGACAGGATCAAGCTCTCGGAGTAGATGCGTTAGCTCACAAATGGGACTTCCATCTGTCCTACGCTTTTCCCCCGTTCCAACTGATACCAAAGGTGTTAGCCAAATTCAGATTGGAGTCCACGGAGCTAATATTAATAGCTCCTTATTGGCCAAAAAGACCCTGGTTTTCAACCTTTATGAACCTCTCAGTGAAACCTGCTTGGAGATTACCAATCAGGACAGACCTGTTGAGTCAGGGCCGAATTCTCCATCCAGATCCAACTTACCTCAAACTAACAGCTTGGTTTCTGAAGAAAAAATCTTAAGACGGAAGGGTTTATCAGAGAGGCTTATTTCTACCCTTCTTGCAAGTAGAAAAAAAGTGACGAGAGACATTTACTTTAAAGTCTGGAAGATCTATAATTCTTGGTGTTCCAGTAAAAACTTTGATTTTCGTACCACATTTTCAGTTTTGGAATTTCTTCAAGAGGGATTGGAGAAGGGGTTAGCAGCAAGTACGCTCAAGACGCAGGTAGCTGCTTTATCAGTTTTTTTGGAAAGAACCCTGTCAGGGGAACCTTTTAATAATCAGATTTTTTAGGGCAATGGCAAAAGTAAAGCCTAGACCTGTTGTTAGTTTTCCCAAATGGGATTTATCTTTAGTTCTTCAGGGACTAACTATGGCACCGTTTGAACCCATAGAAGAAGCATCATTACGTTTCTTGACGTTAAAGACTATTTTATTGGTAGCAGTAACTTCCGCACGTAGAATTAGTGAGTTACAAGCCCTTTCAATTAAAGAGCCCTTCATGAGATGTCTACAGGATAGGGTAGTCTTAAGGACGGATCCAGCATTTCTACCAAAGGTGGCTTCAGTTTTTCACCGTACACAGGAAATCATTCTCCCTACTTTTTGTCCTTTACCTTCGGGAGCAGGAGAAGAAGCTTTCCATACCCTTGATGTCAGGAGGTGCCTGCTTAAATATCTGGAAAGAACAAAGGAAATCAGAAAGTCATCCTCACTCTTTGTTTTAATGGAAGGTACCCACAAAGGAGGTAAAGCTTCCAAAAGCACCCTTGGAAGATGGTTAAAGCAGGCCATCAAAGAGGCATACATATCTTTGGGTCTGGAACCTCCGGAAGGGGTATTACCTCATTCTACTCGAGCAGTGGCGGCATCATGGGCAGAAAGGGCTGGGGCATCTCCTGAGCAAATCTGCAAGGCTGCCACATGGTCCAGTTTTTCGACCTTCATAAGGCACTACCGCTTGGATCTACTATCAGCCTCGGACCAATCATTTGGTAGGAAGGTTTTGCAGGCAGTAGTCCCACCCTGAAGTAAGTTTCTCGGTTATCCTCTCCAAGGTGCTGTCCTGAAAGGCGAAGGGAGAAAACCTTAGTTAGACTTACCGGTGACGGTATTTCTACGAGCCTTTCAGGACAGCAGCCTACTTCCCTCCCTTGGTTATCATATGTAAAGTATAATTATAGGACCTGGTAATTGTCTGATTATATTTTCCAGCATGTCGGAGGATTTCTCGGTAACAACTGATGGCATGGTGGAAGCAGCTGCTTTTTAAAGGGGCGTTGTCACGCAGTGTTTCCTGTCTAAGAGGTGGAGCTACGCTCTCTCCAAGGTGCTGTCCTGAAAGGCTCGTAGAAATACCGTCACCGGTAAGTCTAACTAAGGTTTTTTTAGTAGCGTTTTGGTGAACTGGCAAGCACCAGCGGCCTAGTACACCCCGGTCATAGTCAAACCAGCACTGCAGTAACACTTGGTGACGTGGCGACTCCCATAAGTGCAGTTCAAGCTGGTGAGGTGGCAAGCACAAGTAGTGTCTCGCTGCCACCAAGAAGAAGACAAACACAGGCCCATAATGCCCTTCCTGCTGCATTCGCCAATCCTAATTGGGAACCCACCGCTTCTGCAGCACCCGTACTTCCCCCATTCACATCCCCAACCAAATGCAGTCGGCTGCATGAGAGGCATTTTCTTTATGTCCTCCCGAGTACCCCTACCCAACGAACCCCCTCAAAAAAGATGTCATGTCTTCAGCAAGCGCGGATATAGGCATGACACCCGCTATTGTCCCTCCTGTCCTGACAATCCTGGTCTTTGGTGAATGTTTTGAACGCTACCATACACTAATTGAGTATTAGCATAGGGTACAGCATTCTACAGACTGGGCACATTTTCACAGGGTCTCCCAAGATGCCATCGCATTTTGAGAGACCCGAACCTGGAACAGGTTACAGTTATAAAAGTTACAGTTACAAAAAAAAGTGTAAAAAAAAAAACACAAAAGATATATAAAATTAAAAAAAAATAGTTGTTTTATTGTTCTCTCTCTCTCTCTCTATTCTCTCTCTATTGTTCTGCTATTTTTACTGTATTCTATTCTGCAATGTTTTATTGTTATGTTTTATCATGTTTGCTTTTTAGGTATGCAATTTTTTTATACTTTACTGTTTACTGTGTTTTATTGTTAACCATTTTTTTTGTCTTCAGGTACGCCATTGTGCTGCAACGCGGATTTATTTATCTTGACAGCAACAGCGTTTGCTCCCATGATATATAAAGCCGTGACTCCAGCGGAGGTGATATATGCCGAAGCATGGGGGCAGCAGGGGCGGAGGAGCGATTTGCTCCTAACTTTTGGGGCAGATGCCCCTATGCTTTGGCATATATAAATTGTGCATGTATGCCCATCATTAGAAGTGGGTGGATGTAGGGATGTAGGGAGAGAGGTATTCTAATGGTGGGCATACCCACCGATCAATCTCTTTTTTTTCATTCAGCCCACAGGCTGCATGAAAAAAAAAAAAGATTACAATATATGCCCAACAACGTACTGGTATGTTGCTGGACTTTAAGTGGTTATACCAGAATGATGCCTGCTGGTTTAGGTATCATCTTGGTATCATTCTTTTCAGCCAGCGGTCGGCTTTCATGTAAAAGCAATCCTAGCGGCTAATTAGCCTCTAGACTGCTTTTACAAGCAGTGGGAGGGAATGTCCCCCCCCCCCCCACCGTCTTCCATGTTTTATCTCTGGCTTTCCTGTCCCAACAGGGAGCCTGAGAATGCAGCCGGTGATTCAGCCAGCTGACCATAGAGCTGATCAGAGACCAGAGTGTCTCCAAACATCTCTATGGTCTAAGAAACCGGAAGCTACGAGCATTTCATGACTTAGATTTCCCCGGATGTAAACAGCGCCATTGGGAAAGCATTTTATCACACTGATCTTGGTGTGGTCAGATGCTTTGAGGGCAGAGGAGAGATCTAGGGTCTAATAGACCCCAATTTTTTCAAAAAAAGAGTACCTGTCACTACCTATTGCTATCATAGGGGATATTTACATTCCCTGAGATAACAATAAAAATGATTTAAAAAAAAAAATGAAAGGAACAGTTTAAAAATAAGATAAAAAAGCAAAAAAAAGCACCCCTGTCCCCCCCCTGCTCTCGCGCAAAGGTGAACGCAAGCATCGGTCTGGCGTCAAATGTAAACAGCAATTGCACCCTACATGTGAGGTATCACCGCAAAGGTCAGATCGGGGGCAGTAATTTTAGCAGTAGACCTCCTCTGTAAATCTAAAGTGGTAACCTGTAAAGGCTTTTAAAAATGTATTTAGTTTGTCGCCACTGCACGTTTGTACGCAATTTTTTTTTTTTCTTTCAAAATATTTTATTGGTTTTCAAAAAGGGATACAAATCACAAGCAATAATGATAGTATAGACAAATCAAACAAAGTCGGACCCCTGATGGGGCTGCAGAACTTATCTGACAACATTTGTTAGGTATATAGCTCAGGTCTGTGAACACAACAGGTTTCTATTAATAATATAGACCTTTGCCCAAAGTGGGGATATCCCCTTACCTTCAGCAGGCCAAGTGGAGGGGACAGAAGAGATTCCGCCGGCACCCCAAAAGGGATCACACTGTGACCGGCTAAATCTCAGCGAGCCCCCCGGATCACCTCCAGTAATTATAGCTTGGAGTCTAGGGAATCGTACGAGAGAGCTAAAACCTTAGATATAAACACCCCGGGGG
The DNA here is from genome assembly GCA_037952925.1 of Lithobates clamitans. Taxonomy (NCBI): domain Eukaryota; kingdom Metazoa; phylum Chordata; class Amphibia; order Anura; family Ranidae; genus Lithobates; species Lithobates clamitans. The sequence continues at coordinate 2,664,350 of JBBGZY010000926.1, forward strand.
AAGCCTCCCCTCTGGGGTCCCAGAAGCAATTGAATCAAGAGAACGATCTACGTCTTGTGGAGGAATAAACAAACAAGGAAGAGGGATAGTGAAGTTGAAAGGAGGGGGGAGAAGAGAAGAAGAAAGGGGTAGAGAAACGGGAGCCTATCCATGGGAGGGGGCCCCACTGCCTTTGGGGTAAATCAGGAGTATTATGGTTGCACTCCTGGAATCAAGGAAATACCCATGAATCTTGCCCAAGTTCCCAGATAGCTTCAAATTGCTCTTTGGTGGTGTTAAGAATACTGGCGAGCCATGGATATGGGACATGATCCAGGAAATTTTGCGAATAGCCCCCTGGACGGAAACCTTGGGTTGTTTCCAGGCCTTGGCAATGGTGAGCTTAGCACCAAGAAAAATGAAATGTATTAGTTTACGGGTAAGTTTTGTAGTTTTAGGTAAATTAGCATTAAGGAGCGCCAAGGCCGGGGTTTTCGGAATTTGAACTTTAGTGATTTTTCTGATAAGGTGAAAAATCCTGCTCCAGAATGGCCTCAATCTCGGACATTCCCAAAATATGTGGGCCAAAGAGCCCCAGAGTTGACATCCCCTAAAGCACCTGGGGTTTGCCGAGGGAAACATTTTGGCTAGTCTGTCCGGGGATAGGTACCACCTGGTAATGACCTTGAGACTGGACTCTATCAAGGATATGTTCTTAATGCCCTTATAGGCCCTTATAGAGGCGACCCTCCATTTATCTAGGTCCCACTGTATGGACAGGTCTGTCTCCCACGCGAGCATATATGGGGTCTTGACGGATTGATTAGAAAGTGACTGGTAGATGATGGAGATTCCACCCCTCTGTTCTGTAGACCGTCCACACCATAGTTCGTATGGCGTGAATGTGTGGGGTGAGGATTTGTCCCCCCCAATGTGGTGGAGGAAATGTCGTAATTGATGAAATCTGAAACGTTCAGAGCTAGGCATCTCTAGTTGGCTCACACAAAAAGCAAGGGTGATAGGGCCAACGTTATTGAAGTAGTGTCCGATCCGATACAGCCCCTTGTCCAACCACCATCGAAATGCTTTGATGTCTAGTCCCTGGGCTAAGACGGGATTGTTGAAGATGTGTGCTAGGGGGTGGCAATTAGAAGTTAAAGCCTGGTTTTTTCTTAATGTATCCCATATTTTGAAGGATTGAGAGAGAGTCGGGGAAAGAATTGGGGGATGTTTTTTGGGGGGGGACCCACAAGAGGAAGTCAATAGTGTATGAAGGTACAGCCTGTCGCTCTATTTGAATCCAATCTGGTTTCTCCACCTTCGCATAAACTGTAGAGATCTGGGCTAGCCTAGCTGCTTGGTAATACCAGAAGAGCTGAGGGAGACCCAATCCCCCTTGTGGTCTGGATAAGAATAAGGTTTTTTGCTGGATTCTGTGTCCCTTACCCCCCCAAATTAATTTGACTACTTTTCTTTGAAAAGAAGACAGGTGATCTTTCACATGTGTATTGGAAGGGCTCTAAAGAGGTAGAGGAGTCTTGGGAGCAATGTCATCTTGACTGCATGGATTCTCCCTAGCCAGGATATTCCCCCCTTTGCCCAGTTGCCTAAGTCCACCTCGAGCTTACGGTATGTGTGGGGGAAGTTGGCAGAATAAAGTAGTTCCGTTTTGGCTGTGAGCTTGATCCCCAAATAGTCTATAGAAGTGTCACTCCATTTGAAGTCAAAGGCACTCTGGAGGGAGGTCATCATGTCTGGTTTGAGGGAGATGTTTAAAGCTGATGATTTAGAGTAGTTCACTTTTAACAATGAAATCCATGAAAACTCCTTCAGGAGTTTGCACAGGTTTGGGAGGGAGGTGGTTGGGGACGTGATGAAAAGGAGCATATCGTCCGCAAACAACTCGCATTTGTGGACTTGGCTCCCGCAAGACACTCCTTGAATGTTGGGATTAGATCTAATTGCTACTACAAGTGTTTTGATCGCGATAGCGAAAATCAGAGGGGAAAGAGGACAACCCTGCCTAGTGTCTCTTGCTATGGGAAGGGGTTTAGAGTATTGGCCTTGTAATCAAATCGCTGCTCATGGAGTGGAAAACAGCGATCTAAGGGTCCCTAGAAAACTGGGCCCAAATCCCCACTTCTCCAAAAAGGAGAAAAGGTAGGGCCATTCGATTGAGTCGAAGGCCTTGTGAAGGTCTAGCGAAAGGATCATTCCTTCCTGTTTTGGCCCACCTTCCCAGTTTGATTGGAGAATGGAAACAATATCTATCGCTCTCCTGATTTGGTCTGGCCCTTGTCTGCCAGGAATGAAACCGACCTGGTCCTTGTGAACATAAAGTTTGATAAATGAAGCGAGACGATTGGCTAGGATTTTGGTCAGAATTTTAAGGTCATTATTAATTAGAGAGATGGGCCTGTAATTTTCAACTTCCTCGTGATTTTTGTTGCGTTTGGGGATTACAGAGATAAACGCAGTGTTCAGTTGCGGGTCGAGTGGCTAACCTAATTTTTTGAAATTGAAAAATTTAGCCATGTGGAGTGCCAGTATTTCACCGAATTCTTTGTAGTAGGGGACCAAAAGACTATCTGGCCCTGGGGCTGTGCCAGACGTAAGGCCTTTAATAACCTCCCTGATCTCTTCAGCTGTAAAGGCTCCTTCCATTAAGTCCTTGTATTCTTTGGATATGGATGGTAGCTGCAAGTTCTGCAAGAATGCATTGGTCAAGGGGCCCTTCTCAGCTTGGGGGGGGGGGGGGGGGATTATAGAGTTTGGCATAAAAGTCGTGAAAGGCAGACATGATTTTAATCGGATTAGCTGTTGGGGGTTGACCTGCTATCCTCAGTTTAGGGAAGGAGAGAGACCGGAATTTAGGGGTGAGTTTTGTGGCTAACATCGAGCCGAATCTGTCTTTATGGCAGTAAAATTTGGCTCCACTCCATCGAATGTTTTTCTCTGCTTTGGCCGTTAAAGCTAGATTAAGCTTGAGTCTTTTTGCGTCTAGCCTTTCTAAAAGAGCCCTAGCCGGGTGTTTTTTGTGTTCTGCTTTTAGGGTGATGAATGATTTTTCCAACCGTTGGATATCTATCTGGCGCTCCTTCTTGGACTGGGTCGCTATCCTGATTAGTACACCTCGTATGGTTGCCTTATGGCAGTGGTTCTCAACTCCTGTCCTCATGACCCACTAACAGGCCAGGTTTGCAAGATAACTGAAATACATCACAGGTGATATCATTTGCTGCTCAGTGATTGCAGTATTCTAGTCTGCATCTCCCCAAGGTAATACTTAAAATCTGGCCTGTTGGTGGGTCCTGAGGACAGGAGTTGAGAACCACTGCCTTATGGGCTGCCCATAGGGTCTCGGGGGGAAATGTTATCTATGTCATTTAGGAGGAAGTATTCTTTAATGGAGTTTGCTATCTCCTTGACGTGACTTGAGTCGGACAAAAGCGACTCATTTAGTCGCCAAAAAGAGCCTCCTTTCCCCGTGAGAACGTTTCTTAGGGTGAGGAGGACCAATGAATGGTCAGACCATGCTGTATCTAAAATGCTGCCTTATTTGACAAGGGTATGAGGCTTGTCGGAATGAGTATGTGGTCGATTCTAGCGTATGATTGGTGGGGGGAGGAGAAGTGTGTGTAATCTCTACTTTTGGGGTTCAGTTCCTTCCAGATGTCAATTAATCCGTGAGAATGGAGAATTTTGGCAATTCTGGTGCTTAATTTCGTAGGGCGTGTGAGCTGGTCTTTGGGGGGCTTAGTTTTGTCTAAACCCTGTTCAAACGCCACATTTGAATCTCCTCCTAGAATGACCTTACCCTCCAGTAGCGGTTCTATTGTTGTAAAGAGATCCTTGAAGAAAGTAGCTTGACCCTTGTTTGGGGCGTAGTACGACACAGTAGAGTATAAAACTCCTTCCAGGGTGCCCTTCACCAGAATAAATCTACCCTCTGGATCTTTATAATCAGAGATATGAGAGAATTTGCTGTTTTTGGAGAAAAGAATTGCCACCCCCTTCATCTTATTAGGAGAATTAGCTAGGTAAAAGGATTGGTAATATGAGTGAAGGAACCTGGGGGTGTATCGGATCGGAAAGTGCGTCTTCTGAAGTAGCACTACATCAAGTCTCAGGGATTTGTAGTGGTCAAGAGCTAGTCTCCTTTTCCTGGGAGAATTCAGGCTCTGAACGTTATGTGAAGCCACCTTGAGATCATTTCCCTTCAGAATCGAGTCAGTCATAAGAGCAGAGGGGAGGAAGGCCACTGATCAAGCAGTCACTTACCATTAGATGTCTTCTATTTCTGGCCTGGGAAGCAATGTAGTGGAGATCTCCTGAGTCTGTTTTGGGGATGTGTGGGGTACCTTCCCATCGAGAGGCTAGAAAAGAGAAGGATGAGTGGGGGAGGAAAGTAGAGAAGGACAAACATACAGACAAAAACAAAGACATGGGTCCCCTAATAGGACCCTTGGGGAGTTGCGGAATAGTATCCGCTATAGCCCCAATATTCACCTTCAGTCCACCTGTGAGGCCGACTGAAGTCCCAAATCCAAAGGACACTCTCGGTTCTTTGGAAATGAGTGGAGGCGCAAGGGGTCCACCCCGGACCCTTTCTATGTCAAGTGAAATCAGGAAAACTTAGGCCTCTTTCACACGGACGATCCGTATGTCCGTTTTTCATCCTTCCGTTTTCGGATGAAAAACGGACATACATTCATCCCTATGGAGCGTCGGATGTCAGCGGTGACATGTCCGCTGACATCCGACCCGCTCCGATCCGAAAAGTGTAACGGAGGAAAAACCTACTTTTCCATCCGTTTTCGGATCGGATCGGATGACGACGGACACTACGGTCCGTCATCATCCGATCCCCCCCATAGGGGAGAGCGGCGCTCTGACACAGCGTGCAGCGATGCACCTGTCATCTTCCTGCTCAGCGGGGATCGGCGGAGCTATCCCCGCTGAGCAAGCGGATGTTCACGGGGCGGATCATGACTGATCTGCCCCGTGTGAAAGAGGCCTTACACACTAATGTGAAAATCATAACTAAGGCTCTAACAGCCCAATTCTCCCAGCTCTTAATGCCAGGCTGAATATGCAAAAACAAATAAACTGAAACCAAGAGACAACACCCCCCTCCCTCCGATCCTCCCCCAACCCCCACCCCCGGCCTGGCAGGGGGGGGTTCCGAGAGGACCCGAGCACTGAGTGAGGAGAGGAAAGAGACCCCAAAAAGCGGATCATATCCAAAAAAGATGTGGGTTATGGAATAGCTAATAAAGATGTTGACCCCAAAATATTCGGGGGTAGGGCCGAATACAATTGTCCCATATAATCTAGTCCGAGATCAACTCTTCTATATGGGAGATATCCCCATTCGCCCACAAGGAGCTAACTTCCTGAGGATCTATTCGTCTTCATGAGGGCATCGAAATCCGCTGACCGGCTGCAAGAAGGCGTGGATTGTAGATACGCTGGTCAGAGGTGGCTTCTCTCCTCATCACACTGAGAAGGTTTGCAGCGGGGGAAACTATAGTTGAAAAGTATGTCCTGGTTAATGGGCTCAACATGCCCTTCGTTTGTGGGGGGGTTCGAAGCTCCAGCTCCATCAACTGGGGGGACAACTGCCCCAAAGAAAGAGTCCATGAAGGGATAATGGATGATAAAGGTTGATCCTTACAGAGGTCTACCGTCCTTACTCTTCTTAGATGGGCCCTTGTTCCAGAGGGGGGACACGGGGCTGCCTGGAGGATGGCGCTTGGTCGAACCTGAAGAGGATGTGGAAAAGTCCATAGGTGCCTCCTGGGATATTAGCTTGAGGGACAGAAACAGTCTTTCGCCTTCTAGGAGGCTGGAGAAGGAATGGGTCTTGCCCTTGATTGTGAACTTTACAGCAAAAGGAAAGGACCAGCGGTACTTGATGTCCCATTGTAAAAGGACCGTAAGGAGAGGTTTTAGAGTTCTTCGTCTTTGGATGGTGGAAGGAGCTAAATCAGCAAATATCTGGATCTGGTGCCCCCGGTGTTGCAGCTTGGGATTCTGACGTGATTGTCGCATGACCTCCTCCTTAACCGCGAAAAAGTGCAGTTTCACAATTATGTCTCTGGGTGATCCGTCCTGTCTGGGGGGTCCAAGAGCCCTGTGCGCCCTGTCTAGTTCAAGACGTTGGGGCGGGATATTTGGTATGAGTTCAGAGATAATGTTCTGTACCGTGGAGGGGATATCTGTGTAAGTTTCCGGGAGGCCTCTGATTCTAAAATTATACCTCCTGGACCTTTTTTCAAGTTCGTCGATCCTGGAGAGGGCCACGTCCAGCTGTTCTTGAATAGTCTGGAGGTGGGCTGCATTTTGGTTGGTTCTGGAGACTGTGCTTTCGACTTTATCCTCTATAGCTTCTATTCTAGAGCCTAAACTTGAAAGGTCTGCTTTAATAGTGTTGGTAATCTGGTTCGCTGTGCTGCCCAGACCTTTCTCCAATAAAGAAGAGAATTTTGCAAACATGTCTTCCTGCAGGGCTGTGAAGTCAGTGACTGAGAAGCCTGAAGGCTGGTTTGCAGCAGCCAGAAGTTGGGCCTGTACAGCTAAGGCCTGGGGAAATAATTCCTGGTGTCCATGGCTCATGGGATCTGTGGAGGCCTTAGCAGTGGCCTGGTGCTTCAGGGGGCCTTGATGGGCTGTGTGGGGCATGATAGAGGGTCCTTGTGCTGCTTGGGCATAGGTTAGGATCAGTGGGGTTAATACAGGCCTGTGATCCGGAGCCTTTGTGTGTGGGGCTGCATGTTGCTGGAGCTTGTCCGTGCTGGCGGCCATCTTGGTGCTCCCGTCCGCTCCCGCTGTATCGAATTGTGGGCCGAGATCTCGTCTCACCGGGGGACCGGACATCGCCGCGGGTTCCCCCGGAGGTCCCAGACACTGATGGGGAGGCGGGGTTCTGTGCTGTGGGCTGTGGCGGCACTAGTGCGGCTCGTTGGTCCGGGGTGGAGCGGAGCTCCTGGCTCAGGCAGCCATGTTGGAGCTCTCGCGCATGCGCACCTTTGTGCGCAATTTTAAAGCATGTCATGTTTGGTATCCATGTACTCGGCCTAAGATCATCTTTTTTATTTCATCAAACATTTGGGCAATATAGTGTGTTTTAGTGCATTAAAATTTAAAAAAAGTGTGTTTTTTCCCCAAAAAAAGGGGTTTGAAAAAATTGCTGTGCAAATACTGTGTGAAAAAAAAAAAAATGAAACACCCACCATTTTAATCTGTAGGGCATTTGCTTTAAAAAAATATATAATGTTTGGGGGTTCAAAGTAATTTTCTTGCAAAAAAAAAATAATTTTTTCATGTAAACAAAAAGTGTCAGAAAGGGCTTTGTGTTCAAATGGTTAGAAGAGTGGGTGATGTGTGACATAAGCTTCTAAATGTTGTGCATAAAATGCCAGGACAGTTCAAACCCCCCCCCAAAATGACCCCATTTTGGAAAGTGGACACCCCAAGCTATTTGCTAAGAGGCATGTCGAGTCCATGGAATATTTTATATACAAGTTGCGAGAAAAAGACACTTTTTTTTTTTTTTTTTTTTTTGCACAAAGTTGTCACTAAATGATATATTGCTCAAACATGCCATGGGAATATGTGAAATTACACCCCAAAATACATTCTGCTGCTTCTCCTGAGTATGGGGATACCACATGTGTGAGACTTTTTGGGAGCCTAGCCACGTACGGGACCCCGAAAACCAATCGCCGCCTTCAGGCTTTCTAAGGGCGTAAATTTTTGATTTGATTTCACTCTTCACTGCCTATCACAGTTTTGGAGGTCATGGAGTGCCCAGGTGGCACAACCCCCCCCCCCCCTCCCAAATGACCCTATTTTGGAAAGTAGACACCCCAAGCTATTTGCTGAGAGGTATAGTGAGTATTTTGCAGACCTCATTTTTTGTCACAAGTTTTAAAAACTGAAAAAAGAAAAAAAAATATTTTTTTCTTGTCTTTCTTCATTTTCAAAAACAAATGAGAGCTGCAAAATACTCACTATGCCTCTCAGCAAATAGCTTGGGGTGTCTACTTTCCAAAATAGGGTCATTTGGGGGGGGGGGGGGTCGTGCCACCTGGGCACTCCATGACCTCCAAAACTGTGATAGGGTAGTGAGGAGTGAATCAAAAATGTATGCCCTTAGAAATCCTGAAGGCGGTGATTGGTTTTCAGGGCCCCGTACACGGCTAGGCTCCCAAAAAGTCCCACACGTGGTATCCCCATACTCAGGAGAAGCAGCTAAATGTATTTTGGGGTGCAATTCCACATATGCCCATGGCCTGTGTGAGCAATATCTTATTTAGTGACAACTTTTTGTACATTTTTTTTTTTTTGTCATTATTCAATCACTTGGGGCAAAAAAAATAATATTCAATGGGCTCAACATGCCTCTCAGCAATTTCCTTGGGGTGTCTACTTTCCAAAATGGGGTAATTTGGGGGGGGGGGTTTGTACTGCTATGCCATTTTAGCACCTCAAGAAATGACATAGGCAGTCATAAACTAAAAGCTGTGTAAATTCCAGAAAATGTACACTAGTTTGTAGACGCTATAACTTTTGCGCAAACCAATAAATATACGCTTATTGACATTTTTTTTCCCAAAGACATGTGGCTGAATACATTTTGGCCTAAATGTATGACTAAAATTGAGTTTATTGGCTTTTTTTATAACAAAGTAGAAAATATCTTTTTTTTTTTTTTCCTAAATTTTCGGTCTTTTTCCGTTTTTTATAGCGCAAAAAATAAAAACCCCAGAGGTGATCAAATACCATCAAAAGAAAGCTCTATTTGTGGGAAGAAAAGGACGCAAATTTCATTTGGGTACAGCATTGCATGACCGCACAATTAGCAGTTAAAGCGATGCAGTGCCAAATTGTAAAAAGTGCTCTGGTCAGGAAGGGGGTAAATCCTTTCGGGGCTGAAGTGGTTAATAAACATATAGGAATTCTGGGAATGAATACGTTTGTCTGGTTGTATGACAAGTGTCAGATTTATAGTTAGTTACCTTGAGGTAGATCTTAGTAACCAATCGTGTTGTACCTAATATGCTTGCATTGTAAGAAACTATAAATTAGACCTGCATCTTGTAATACTTTGAACATAAACCTGTATGTTCCTAGCTGCTGTTAATAAACATGCATTGCTGAGGTCCTGCCTGGTTCGATACGTTATTATAGTTCATTTGGTGGCCCGTACAGGGACAGCATCACCTCAACTCCGTTCTTGCCTAACTCGATTGCTGGTGAGGCACTAAGCTCAACACAATATTGTGCAATTTATATCAGGTTAGCAGACACCTATTATTGAAAGTTCTGCATTGTGTTGTGCCAGGTTTTGCTAGCGCTAGGAAGGGCAGGTGGTTGTTGGGGTATCGTTATCCACCAGGCAGATCTTTGTGATAGCAGGTTGGGTTTTCTCAACTGTAGGTGCCTTGAGGTGCATTGTACAGGATGAGATACCCTAGGTTTTTATTAAAGGGGTACCCCTGTAGAGGGTTAGTTACTCTCTGTGTAAACCTAGGTTTTACATGCATGTTGGTTCCCTAGACTGCAGAATTAGTCAGGAAGAGCTTTTGGGGATTTAGGACCACTGAGAACCTACATTTACATGAAAGTTGGTTTCCTGGATTAGCAATCAATCTGGAGGAGGCTTTGGGGTTATCAGACCCCTGGAAATCCTAAGTTAAATATTTTTTAGGATGAGTACTGATATGTAGTTGCTAGTAGAAAAAGGTACCTTTTTTATTGTCTGTGAAAAAAATAACATAGAGCATAAAAGTTGGGGTGTAAAACAATACTCATGAGTTTAGAAATGTCAGGAAAGGTAAGTCCTGACAGGTAAAGGTTTTGTAGCTCCATTTGTTAACAAAGTTAAAAGGTATGTATCATCTTTGTAATCTAGGTGTGTATATATGTTTATATGTATCTGTTATAACGGTCTTTTTTGTCTGGGTACTAACGGAGTTAAGATTAGGTTGAGACATTCCTGATCGCCGTGGCAAGCAGGGCTTGGCGGTTTTTTGTGTCTTGAGACAAGCGTTTTTGTAAAGAGACGTATGCGCGTACAGTGCCTATTGGCTTTCCTCTGAGCACTGCTGTCCATAAGTAATTACTAACTAACCTGGCAGTTTTAATCATTCTGTGAATAATTGTATATTTATATATAATCAGGAATTTGTGTTCATATGTATGAATACTTTGCTAGGGGTAATGACTGTATTTTTATATAGAAAACAGAAGATAATGGCATTTTGTTAGCCACTTGACCACTGGGCACTTAAACCCCCTTCCTAACCAGGCCAATTTTCAGCTTTCGGTGCTCTCACATTTTGAATGATAATTACTCAGTCATGCAACACTGTACCTATATGACATTTTTGTCCTTTTTTCACACAAATAGAGCTTTCTTTTAGTGGTATTTAATCACTAGTGTGTTTTTTATTTTTCGTGCTATAAAAGAAAAAAGACCGAAAATTCTGTAAAAAAAAAAAAATGCATTTTTCTTAGTTTCCGTTATAAAATTTTGCTAATTAGTAATTTTTCTTCATAAATTTTGCCCAAAATTTATACTGCTACATTTCTTTGGTAAAAATAACCCAAATTGGTGTATATTATTTGGTCTTTGAGAAAGTTATAGAGTCCATAAGCTATGGTGCCAATCTCTGAAAATTGATCACACCTGATGTACTGAAGGCCTATCTCATTTTTGAGACCCTAACAAGCCAGGACAGTACAAATACCCCCCAAATTACCCCTTTTGGAAAGTAGACATTCCGATGTATTTAGTAAGAGGCATAGTGAGGCTTTTGAACATGTGTGAAAGAAAATGAAAACGCATTTTTTTTTTTACACAAAGTTGTCCATTTACACAATATTTCTTACACAAAGCAAGTACATACCAAAAATTTCACCCCAAAATAGATTCTACTACTCCTCTCTGAGTACGGCGATACCACATGTGTGAGACTTTTACACAGCCTGGCCACGTAGAGAGGCAGGGAGCTCCATCAGGCGTTCTAGGGGTATAAATGTCAAATCTAATTTGACTACCTATTACACTTTTGTGAGGCACTCTAGTGGCATGGATGAGAACTGATGTGGCATGGATGAGCATGAATGGAGATGGATGAGCCGTGGATGGGGATGGCTGAGTATGGATGGGATGACTGAGCATGAATGAGTATGGCTGGGTACGGATGGGATGGTATGGCTAGGTACGGATGGGATGGCTGAGTATGGCTGGGTACAGATCCGATGGCTGGGTATTGAGTATGGCTAAGTATGAATGGGATGGATGAGTATTTCTGAGTATGAATGGATGAGTATTGCTGAGTATGAATGGCAGGCTGAGTATGGATGGATGGATGAGTATTGCTGAGTATGGATGGTTGAGCATGGAATAGTATTGCTGAGCATGGATGAGTATTGCTGAGTATGGATGGATGGTTGGGCATGGATGAATATTGCTGAGCATGAATGGATGGATGAGTATTGCTGAGTATGGATGGATGAGTATTGCTGAGTATGGATGGATGGATGAGTATTGCTGAGTATGGATGGCTGAGCATGGATGGATGGATGAGTATGGCTGAGCATGGATGAGTATTGCTGAGTACGGATGGCTGGCTGAGCATGGATGGATGGCTGGCTGGCTGAGTATGGATGGATAACTGGATGAGCATGGATGGATGGACGGCTAGCTGGAGTGGGCACAAATCAGCGCTGTGGGCACTACACATCCAGCCCACAGCACTGCAGCAGCATCTGATCTCTCCCCTCTCCCCTCCCTGTACCGATCTGTACAGAGAGGGGAGAGAGGAACCAGACGTGATGCCGGTTTGTTTACAAGTGATCGTTCCGTCATTTGACAGAGCGATAACGTGGTAAACGGCCGCTGTCAGTGGCCATTTACCGTGATGCGCCGGGTCCGCCGGACCCGGGGGTCACGAATGTTCCCTGGTGCGCACCCTAGGGGGCGCGCGGGAGCAAGATTCTGGGAGGACGTCAATGTACGCCCTTCCAGAGTTTTAGAGCCACGCTGTGGCCGTCATTCGGCTAAAGCGCGGTCGTTAAGTAGTTAATGTTTCACAAATGTAAGTTAATTTCTTTATGATCTTTGTAGACTGTTAGGGAATATTGTATGTGTGATTAATGGAGGGAGACTGATCATCTCCCAAATGAGGTTAGAATAAGTCTTGTTATTAGTATTTGATAGGAAGATTTATATGTGTGTGTGTGTGTGTGTGTGTGTGTGTGTGTGTGTGTGTGTGTGTGTGTGTGTGTGTGTTTTGCATGAGGTGTAAAATGAATCCTTATATGAATGATTGTATGTGACTTTCGTGTAGAGGCTAGGGACATCTATGGTCACTAATTGACTTTAGCGTCAAAGTTCAAAATGTTATTGGCAGTGTGTGTCTGTAAGGCATGATTTGTTAATCTTTTTTTATATTCTTTTGAATATGTTTATAGTCATAAGAATATTAGACGTTTTGATGGTGTAGATGATTGTAATGATCTCTCTCCTGATTGGATGCTTAGATACAATTTGTGTATATAGCTCATTATTGTAGCTGCTCTCTGAGTACTATCTGTTGTACAACCACAAGTCCCAGCATCAAATGTCAAAGAAAAATTTCCGTGGCCATATAGAGAGGCACAACATGCAGGGAGCACCGTCAGATGTTCTAGGGGCATAAGTTTCAAATCTAATTTGACTACCTATTGTACTTTTGTGAGGCACTGTAGTGGCATGGATGAGCATGGATGGGGATGGCTGAGTATGGATGGGATGACTGAGCATGAATGAGTATGGCTGAGTATTGCTGGGAATGGCTGGGTATGGCTGAGTATGGATTGGGGTGGATGGGATGGCTGAGGATGGATGCGTATGCTGAGTATGGATGGCTGAGCATGGATGGATGAGTATGCGGAGGATGGATGAGTATGCTGAACATGGATGGGTATGCAGAGTATGGATGGCTGAGTATGGACAGCTGAGTATGGATCGAAGGATGACTGGAATGGGCACATATCAGCGCTGTGGGCACTACACATCCAGCCCACAGCGCTGCTGCCACCGATCTCTCCCCTCGCACTGTACCGATCTGTACAGAGAGGGGAGAGAGGAACCGGACGTGACGCTGGTGTGTTTACAAGTGATCGCTCCGTCATTTGACGGAGCGATCACGTGGTAAATGGCCACTATCAGCACGGATATTCCTGGGGGCACGTGGGATTCTGGGAGGATATCTATGTACGCCCTCCCAGAGTTATCGAGCCGTCATTCGGCTATAGCGCGGTCGGCAAGTGGTTAAATCACTTGTTACAGTTTATCTTAGTACGCTGTATCTCTCTAGGGGGCACATTTAGGGAGTTATGTCTGGTGACTTAAGACAGAAACTTGATGAGCTGAGCAGAAAAATCTCAGAATAATATCTTATTCTTAAACATTTGTTAATTTTTATGCTTCTAAAAAGGAAAATGTCTATCATGGGAATAGGTCTTAATTTTATTAGAATATAAATTGTAGATTATAATAGGTATTGTACTGGTACTGTCTTTTATATTATGGACTGCAGTATCACTTTGTAGGGAGGGTGCTTATTCTCCCTTGTAGCTTTTGTTGTTTATTTTGTCATGTCCCTATCTTATTGTACACTATTATGTATACTGTCATCTTTATATAGTTGCCTACTTAGTAGTATTAACAAAGATAGCAATGGGATTTATTTGGTAAAAGGGAACTCCAAATTTATATTTGTTTCTTATTCTCTAAAAAGAATAGTGAAGAGTGATGCATGATAAAAACAGTGCTACCATCCTATTATATGTGCTATATGTAGCACATACAGGGGGGTGAGTTAGATAAATAGAGTCTTAATTTTTAATATTAGCTTGTAAGCTCTGGTGAGCAAGGTCCCTTATTGGTATTGGCTATAACTTATTTTGTCCTACCTGATTACAATATTTAGTAATCATCAGGCTGATTATTAGTTTGACTAAAGTAATAATTTGTTTCTTTATTCCAGGAGCAGCCAGCACTTTTTCATATGTAAAGTTATACTTTGTAAAATTTCACTCCTTTTGATTTTTTATTTTTTAAGTTCCTAGTTATGCTACTACAGGTGGCAAAGTCAGTTTTTGGATTTGGGGTCACTCTGGGATTTTTGGGTATCATACACAGTTACACAGTAATAGCATGCAATGTAAATCTACAACCAATTAAGTATAATACTTTATTGTACAAGGAGTGTGTGTGTGTGAATATATATATATATATATATATATATATATATATATATATATATATATATATATATATATATATATATATATATTATGTGTGTGTGGGATCAATCTGCAGTTGTTACTTTATTAAACATTGGGTTAGCCTTATCCCAGATATGTGGCTTGATTTTGGTCACCAATTATAAGTGTTACATTTATTGATGTCGGGAAAAATGTTTTATGAAGACATGAGCACTATGTGCTCATGTGTCAAATGCAATTAACCACTTCAATACGGGGCAATTTCACCCCCTTCCTGCCCAGGCCAATTTTTCAGCTTTCAGAGCTGTCAAACTTTGAATGACAATTGCGCGGTCATGTGACGTGTACCCAAATTAAATTTTGAACCTTTTTTTCCCCACAAATAGAGCTTTCTTTTGGTGGTATTTGATCACTTCTGCATTTTTTATTTTCTGCGCTATAAACAAAAAAAGAGTGACAATTTCGAAAAAAAACACTATTACTTTTTGCTATAATATCCCATTTAAAAAAAACACAATTTTTTTCATCAGTTTAGCCACTTCAGCCCTCATAGAATTTACCCCCTTCCTGACCAGAGCACTTTTTGCGATTCGGCACTGCGTCACTTTAACTGACAATTGCGCGGTCGTGCGATGTGGCTCCCAAACAAAATTGACGTCCTTTTTTTTCCCACAAATAAAGCTTTCTTTTGGTGGTATTTGATCACCTCTGCGGTTTTTATTTTTTCCGCTATAAACAAAAATAGAGCGACAATTTTGAAAAAAACACATTATTTTTTACTTTTTGCTATAATAAATATCCCCAAAAAATATATAAAAAAAACAATTTTTTCCTCAGTTTAGGCCGATACGTATTCTTCTACATATTTTTGGTAAAAAAATCGCAATAAGCGATTATTGATCGGTTTGCGCAAAAGTTATAGCGTTTACAAAATAGGGGATAGTTTTATGGCATTTTTATTAATATTTTTTTTTTTTTGTTTAAATGGCGGCGATCAGCGATTTTTATTGTGACTCTGACATTATGGCGGGCATATCGGCACATTTTTGACACATTTTTGGGACCATTGTCATTTATACAGCAATCAGTGCTATAAAAATGCACTGATTCCTATGTAAATGACACTGGCAGTGAAGGGGTTAACCACTAGGTGGCAGTGTAGGGGTTAAGTGTGTCCTAGGGGCATGTTTCTAACTGTGGGGGGGTGGCTACATGTTACTGATCTCTGCTCCTATGACAGGGAGCAGAGATCGAGTGACACTGTCACTAGGCAGAACGGGGAGATGCTGTTTACATCAGCATCTCCCCGTGAGGCGATCGCGGGTATCCCCGCGGCGATCGAGTCCGCGGGACCCGTGACCCGACTCACGGAGCTTGCCGGCGGCGCGCGCGCCCTCTGGCCGCCTCTTAACCGGTTCCCGACCGGTGCATGCCGATGTACACCGGCAGAATGACATGGCTGGGCAAATGGGCGTACCAGTACGTCCATTTGAATTTCTCTGTGCCATTGCCCGGCCAGGAGCTCCGTGAGTCGGGTCACGGGTCCCGCGGACTCGATCGCCGCGGGGATACCCGCGATCGCCTCACGGAGAGGACGAACGGGGAGATGCTGATGTAAACAGCATCTCCCCGTTCTGCCTAGTGACAAGTGTCACTGATCACAGCTCCCTGTCATCGGGAGTTGTGATCAGAGTAATGACACTGCTAGCCCATCCCCCTACAGTTAGTAATCACTCCCCTAGGACACACTTAACCCCTCCCCGCCCCCTAGTGGTTAACCCCTTCACTGCCAGTGTCATT
Source organism: Lithobates clamitans (assembly GCA_037952925.1). Classification (NCBI taxonomy): domain Eukaryota; kingdom Metazoa; phylum Chordata; class Amphibia; order Anura; family Ranidae; genus Lithobates; species Lithobates clamitans. The sequence goes on from JBBGZY010000926.1 coordinate 2,680,415, forward strand.
TACACAGTAATCGGTGCATTTTTAATCGCACTGATCGCTGTATAAATGACACTGGTCGCAAAAATGTATCAAAAATGTCCGACATGTCCGCCATAACGTCACATTCACAATAAAAATCGCTGATCGCCGCCATTGCTAGTAAAAAAAAATTATTAATAAAAATGCCATAAAACTATCCCCTATTTAGTAAACGCTATAACTTTTGTGCAAAAGAATCAATAAACGCTTATTGCAATTTTTTTTTTTTTTTTACCAAAAATATGTAGAGTATGTATAAGAATACGATCGGCCTAAACGGAGGAAAAAAATGTATTTTTTATATATTTTTGGGGGAAATTTATTATAGCAAAATGTAAAAAAAAATGCGTTTTTTTCAAAATTGTCGCTCTTATTTTGTTTATAGTGCAAAAAATAAAAATCGCAGAGGAGATGAAATACCACCAAAAGAAAGCTCTATTTGTGGGAAAAAAAGGACGTCAATTTTGTTTGGGAGCCACGTCGCAATTGTCAGTTAAAGCGACGCAGTGCCGAATCGCAAAAAACGCTCTTGTCAGGAAGGGGGTAAAATCTTCAGGGGCTGAAGCGGTTAAAGGGCAACGTACAGGTACGTGGTTTTGCCTGTACGATCCCTTCTGCCGCAGTATATCTGCGTGAGGCAGTCCGCAAGCGGATAAGCCGATCTGTATTCTTCTACATATTTTTGGTAAAAAAAAATCCCAATAAGCGTATATTGATTGGATTGCGCAAAAGTTATAGCGTCTATAAAATAGAGGATAAATTTGTCATTTTTATTTTTACTACTAATGGCAGCGATCTGGGATTTTTATCGTGACTGTGACATTGCGGCGGACAGATCGGACACTTTTGACACTATTTTGGGACCATTGACATTTATAAAGCGATCGGTGCTATAAAAATGCACTAATTACTGTATAAATGTGACTGCCATTGAAGGGGTTAACACTAGCGGACGCTGAAGGGGTTAAATGTGTGTCCTATTGAGTGATTCTAACTGTGGGGGAAGGGGACTGATGAGGGGAGGAGACCGATCGGTGTACCTGTGTACAAGGAACATACAATCAGTTCTCCTCTCCCCTGACAGGACATGGATCTGTGTGCATGTCCCTGCTCTGTGATGAGCAATCGCGGGTGCCCGGTGGACATCACGGCCACCGCATCGGGTCCCCAGTGATGCGGCGAGTGCGCGCGCCCCACAATGCCGGGCAGCCATGGATGTCATGTGACGCCCACCCGGACGGGGTAAGGGTTTCCTGCCGCCGTCATTTTATTATACGGCGGTAGGGAACTGGTTAAATAAGCTGTAATGACATTCTGTTTACTTATGGCCCCTGTAAAGGACATATGATACATTTTAATCTTAAATTTAGAACGTTTTACTGACAACAGAAACTGTCTTATAAAAATGTGAAGCTTTCTTTCGCTCACAAACAGTGGTATTTGTTGCTAGTGATGGTATACTCAAATATTTAGATATATTAACCACTTCAGCCCCGGACCATTATGCTGCCTAAGGACCAGAGGGCTTTTTCCAATTTGACACTGCGTCGCTTTAACTGCTAATTGCGCGGTCATGCAATGCTGTACCCAAATGAAATTTGCGTCCTTTTCTTCCCACAAATATAGAGCTTTCTTTTGATGGTATTTGATCACCTCTGCCGTTTTTATTTTTTGCGCTATAAACGGAAAAAGACCGAAAATTTTGAAAAAAAATGATATTTTCTACTGTTTGTTATAAAAAAAATCCAATAAACTCAATTTTAGTCATACATTTAGGCCAAAACGTATTCGGCCACATGTCTTTGGTAAAAAAAAAGTCAATAAGCGTATATTTATTAGTTTGCGCAAAAGTTATAGCGTCTACAAACTAGGGTACATTTTCTGGAATTTACACAGCTTTTAGTTTATGACTGCCTATGTCATTTCTTGAGGTGCTAAAATGGCAGGGCAGTACAAAACCCCCCAAATGACCCCATTTTGGAAAGTAGACACCCCAAGGAAATTGCTGAGAGGCATGTTGAACCCATTGAATATTTATTTTTTTTGTCCCAAGTGATTGAATAATGACGAAAAAAAAAAAAAATTACAAAAAGTTGTCACTAAACGATATATTGCTCACACAGGCCATGGGCATATGTGGAATTGCACCCCAAAATACATTTAGCTGCTTCTCCTGAGTACGGGGATACCACATGTGTGGGACATTTTGGGAGCCTAGCCGCGTACGGGGCCCTGAAAACCAATCACCGCCTTCAGGATTTCTAAGGGCGTAAATTTTTGATTTCACTCCTCACTACCTATCACAGTTTTGAAGGCCATAAAATGCCCAGATGGCACAAAACCCCCCCAAATGACCCCATTATGGAAAGTAGACACCCCAAGCTATTTGCTGAGAGGCATGGTGAGTATTTTGCAGCTCTCATTGTTTTTTGAAAATGAAGAAAGACAAGAAAAAACTTTTTTTTCTTTTTTCAATTTTCAAAACTTTGTGACAAAAAGTGAGGTCTGCAAAATACTCCCTATACCTCTCAGCAAATAGCTTGGGGTGTCTACATTCCGAAATGGGGTCATTTAGGGGGGTTTGTGCCACCTGGGTATTCCATGGCCTCCGAAACTGTGATAGGCAGTGAAGAGTGAAATCAAAAATTTACGCCTTAGAAAGCCTGAAGGTGGTGCTTGGTTTTTGGGGTCCTGTACACGGCTAGGCTCCCAAAAAGTCTCACACATGTGGTATCCCCGTACTCAGGAGAAGCAACAGAATGTATTTTGGGGTGTAATTTCACATATTCCCATGGCATGTTTGAGCAATATATCATTTAGTGACAACTTTGTGCAAAAAAAAATTTGTCTCTTTCCCACAACTTGTGTCACAATATAAAATATTCCAAGGACTCGACATGACTCTTAGCAAATAGCTTAGGGTGTCTACTTTCCAAAATGGGGTCATTTGGGGGAGGTTTTGAACTGTCCTGGCATTTTATGCACAACATTTAGAAGCTTATGTCACACATCACTCACTCTTCTAACCACTTGAAGACAAAGCCCTTTCTGACACTTTTTGTTTACATGAAAAAAAATTTTTTTTTTTTGCAAGAAAATTACTTTGAACCCCCAAACATTATATATTTTTTTAAAGCAAATGCCCTACAGATTAAAATGGTGGGTGTTTCATTTTTTTTTTCACACAGTATTTGCGCAGCGATTTTTAAAATGCATTTTTTGGGGAAAAAACACACTTTTTAAAATTTTAATGCACTAAAACACACTATATTGCCCAAATGTTTGATGAAATAAAAAACATGATCTTAGGCCGAGTACATGGATACCAAACATGACATGTTTTAAAATTGCGCACAAACGTGCAGTGGCGACAAACTAAATACCGTTTTAAAAGCCTTTACAGGTTACCACTTTAGATTTACAGAGGAGGTCTACTGCTAAAATTGCTGCCCTCGATCTGACGTTTGCGGTGACACCACATGCATGGTGCAATTGTGGTTTACATTTGACGCCAGACCGACGCTTGCGTTCTCCTTTGCGCGAGAGCAGGGGGGGACAGGGGTGCTTTTTTTTTTCTTTTTTTTTTTTTTTCTTTTTTATCTTATTTTTAAACTGTTCCTTTCATTTTTTTTTTTTTTTTTTTTAATCATTTTTATTATCTCAGGGAATGTAAATATCCCCTATAATGGCAATAGGTAGTGACAGGTACTCTTTTTTTTGAAAAAATTGGGGTCTATTAGACCCTAGATCTCTCCTCTGCCCTCTAAGCATCTGACCACACCAAGATCGGTGTGATAAAATGCTTTCCCAATTTCCCAATGGCGCTGTTTACATCCGGCGAAAGACGGTGGGCGGGGGGGAGGCATTCCCTCCCATTGCTTGTAAAAGCAGACTAGAGGCTAATTAGCCGCTAGGATTGCTTTTACATGAAAGCCGACCGCTGGCTGAAAAGACTGATACCAAGATGATACCTAAACCTGCAGGCATCATTCTGGTATAACCACTCAAAGTCGTGAATGGCTTACCTGAAGACAAAAAAATGGTTAACAATAAAACACAGTAAACGGTAAAGTATAAAAAATTGCATAACTGAAAAGCAAACATGATAAAACATAATAACAATAAAACATTGCAGAATAGAATACAGTAAAAAAGAGCAGAACAATATAGAGAGAATAGAGAGAGAGAGAGAGAACAAAAAAAGACAACTTTTTTTTTTATTTTATATATTTTTTTTATTTTTTTTTACACTTTTTTTTGTAACTAACTTTTATAACTGTAACCGGTTCCAGGTTCGGGTCTCTCAAAATGCGATGGCATCTTGGGAAACCCTGTGAAAGTGTGCCTAGTCTGTGCAATGCTGTACCCTACGCTAATACTCAACTAGTGAATGGTAGCGTTGAAAACATTCACCAATGCAAAAACCAGGATTGTCAGGACAGGAGGGACAATGATAGCGGGTGTCACGCCTATTTCCGCGCTTGCTGCAGACACAACATCTTTTTTGGGGGGGTTCGCTGGGTAGGGGTACTCGGGAGGACATAAAGAAAATGCCTCTCATGCAGCCGACTGCATTTGGTTGGGGATGTGAATGGGGGAAGTACGGGCGCTGCAGAAGTGGTGGGTTCCCAATTATTAGGATTGGCGAATGCAGCAGGAAGGGCATTATGGACACGACTGGCCTGTGTTTGTCTTCTTCTTGGTGGCAGCGGGACACTACTTGTGCTTGCCACCTCGACAGCTTGAACTGCTCTTATGGGACTCGCCACGTCACCTAGTGTTTCTGTAGTGCTGGTTTGACTAAGACCGGGGTGTACTAGGCCGCTGGTGCTTGCCAGTTCACAAAAACGCTACCAAAAAAACTGTTAGCGATCGCAGGGATCAGGCCTGACTCTGCGAACGCTGCAGTTATGCATTTAGTGTTTTGTAAGTGACAGTGATCGATCGATACTGCACTTGGGTGGGCTGGGGTGGGCTGGGCTGGGCCGGGCGGAGGGGCAAAAAGCAGGTGCTAGCAGGTATCTGGGCTGATCCCGCTAACACTGCGTTTTTGGGAACCCTAAACTGCTGTGGACGCTAGTATAGATCAGATCGGATCAGATATTGATCCGATCAGATACTATACCACTAAGGGAGGTGTACGGTGCGTGCGTGGGTGTTAGCGGTACTGGCGCTAACCTGACGCTGCCTGGGGCTGGTGCTTGCCAGTTCACCAAAATGCTACAAAAAAACTGTTAGCGATCGCAGGGATCAGGCCTGACTCTGCGAACCCTGCAGTTATGCGTTTAGTGTTTTGTAAGTGACAGTGATCGATCAATACTGCACTTGGGTGGGCTGGGCTGGGCCAGGCGGAGGGGCAAAACGCAGGTTCTAGCAGGTATCTGGGCTGATCCCGCTAACACTGCGTTTTTGGGAACCCTAAACTGCTGGGGACGCTAGTATAGATCTGATCGGATCAGATATTGATCCGTACAGATACTATACCACTAAGGGAGGCGTATGCTGCGTGCATGCATGGGTGTCAGCGGTACTGGCGCTAATTTGACGCTGCCTGGGGCGACGCATATCACCGCCGGGCGATCAGGGGGCTAAACCTTATGTCGGTAATAAACGGCGGGTGCCTTGACAGTATAAAAAATAAACGAACTAACCAGCGTCACCCGTAACAGTTATACGGTGATCAGTGGTGAAAGGGTTAACTGGGGGCAATCAAGGGGTTAAAACATTTATTGGGTAGTATATGGGGGTCCCTGTCGCTATAAAACGCTGACGGCGAACTTAAATATTTACCTCCCTAACTATCGTCACCAGTGACACTAATACAGCGATCAGAAAAATGATCGCTTAGTCACACTGGTGACGGGGGGTGATCAAGGGGTTAAAACTTTATTTGGGCGTTGGGGGGGTACCCTAGACCTAAAGGGGGCTAACCCTAACTGCCCTAACACACTAACTGTCACAAACTGACACCATGCAGTAATCAGAAAAAAAAACTGCTTGGTGTCAGTGTGACAGGGGGGGATCGGGGGGGGGGTAAAGGGGGGTGTTTTGTGTGCCTGGCATGTTCTACTGTGTGTGTGTGTGTGTGTGTGTGTGTGTGTGTGTGTAGTGTTACACTCACATTGAAGTCTTCTCTCCTCGGCGCCGGAACGGAAAATACAGAGCCGAGGAGAGATGACATAATTTCCTTTGCTGCTGTTTAGCATACAGCAGCAGAGGAATGATTTGATTGGCCGGCGGCGATCGCGAGGGGGGGCCACGAACGGATGGTCTCCCCCCTCATCTCTGATCGCCGCTGGTCAAAAACGGAGCGCCTCGGACACCGGGGGGGGGGGTTTCCGATCGGACCCCCCGCCCGCGGGAGGCAGATCACGCATATGTACGTGATTCTGCCTGCCCGTGCCACTTTGCCGACGTACATCGGCGTGAGGTGGTCCTTAAGTGGTTAAGTTTGTAGGATGTTGATCTAGGCATTGTTTCATCTTTATAAACAAAATAAGTGCAGCGCTAGAAAGTAGATAAATCAAAAATATGATGGGTGAGAAAAACCAAATATAATTAAATGATACTCTATATAAAAAACAAAATTAAGGTGTGAGTGAAAGTCCGTCCAAAAACCATAAAAAAGAGAGAAAAAATGTCCAATAGCACTGTGTTGAGCTCTACGGACTGTAATCAGGAACTGGAGTCAGTACATAGAATGAGTCTTCTCAGACAGCTAGGGTACATAAACCCATGATGTTGACTAGAGACTGAAAAGCACATCAATCATGGACAGCACGGCAAAGCATCTAGAGTAAAATACTCTTACCGGAACACGTGGGACGTTCCAGCCATATAGCTGTGCGTCTATCTGAGCTTGTGGAGGCGACCTCCCGTGCACTCTTTCCAAGGGTCCACCCCTCGATCGCGATATTCAATCGGCCGGGTTGTCTTCTGGGTCAAGGTAACCGATAGCCAGACGATAGATGGTGGACGTGGATGGCCCTCTCACACGTTCTTCATCTGTTTTCCTTAGAACATGGACATATTGAGCAAGGAGCAGAAATGATTGCAGGGATAATTCAATTGCTCAGATGCCAGTTGCATGCAATCCATGGCCAGAGGTTTTCTTAAAAGTATGCAATATATGACATGGCAACATCTGGTTATGCTAGGAAGAATTATTCAAATTTCTCCATATCTCCAGAATTGTCTTTGAAGGTGCGGGCTCCTGGGTTATCTTCCTTGTCTTTTCCTTGAAAAAGACAAGGAAGATAACCCAGGAGCCTGCACCTTCAAAGACAATTCTGGAGATATGGAGAAATTTGAATAATTCTTCCTAGCATAACCAGATGTTTCCATGTCATATATTGCATACTTTTTAGAAAACCTCTGGCCATGGATTGCATGCAACTGGCATCTGAGCAATTGAATTATCCCTGCAATCATTTCTGCTCCTTGCTCAATATGTCCATGTTCTAAGGAAAACAGATGAAGAACGTGTGAGAGGGCCATCCACGTCCACCATCTATCGTCTGGCTATCGGTTACCTTGACCCAGAAGACAACCCGGCCGATTGAATATCGCGATCGAGGGGTGGACCCTTGGAAAGAGTGCACGGGAGGTCGCCTCCACAAGCTCAGATAGACGCACAGCTATATGGCTGGTACGTCCCACGTGTTCCGGTAAGAGTATTTTACTCTAGATGCTTTGCCGTGCTGTCCATGATTGATGTGCTTTTCAGTCTCTAGTCAACATCATGGGTTTATGTACCCTAGCTGTCTGAGAAGACTCATTCTATGTACTGACTCCAGTTCCTGATTACAGTCCGTAGAGCTCAACACAGTGCTATTGGACATTTTTTCTCTCTTTTTTATGGTTTTTGGACGGACTTTCACTCACACCTTAATTGTGTTTATATATAGAGTATCATTTAATTATATTTGGTTTTTCTCACCCATCATATTTTTGATTTATCTACTTTCTAGCGCTGCACTTATTTTGTTTATACTTTATGTAACTTGGTTTGTTTGTGTGCTAGCAGCTATTCAGTATTTGTTCACATTTTTGGGGGTCAGCGCAACTTGTTTCTTCACATCACACATTGTTTCATCTTTGATAATAATACTGACTAATATTTTCAGGTTTTGTCTTCTTTCAGAAAAGTAGGGACTTAGTAATTCACATTTTCTTAACCCCTTTGGATATAACCGAAAGTGACCGTGTAATTTTATTTGATTTCTTTTTAATTATGAACATTATCACAATGTAGTTTCATAAAATGTAGTTCTATAAAGTCTATTTTGTATATCTGCATATAGACTTTATTGCAATGAAAGAACAAAGCTGTAGATATAGAAATACTTTAGTAAATGTCTGCTCCTTTTTAAAGTAGATTGAAGTTTTTCATATGGTCATGCAAATGTACGAGACAACAGCTGTCTTATGTGGGAAGTGTTTCCCAGGATTGGGGTGTACGCAGCACTGATATCAGATAATTGTACCCATTTTTATGAAAAATCAGTTCCGTTCTGTTCTATGCTTAGCATAGACGATAGAACCTTGTGTCCACACTCCTATTCATTGGTGGGCAGGATGTATGGGCTGTTGTAGACCAAATTAATTACAATCTACTGGACCATATAAAACGGATAGATTTTTCATGAATTTTAGGAGTTCTAGAGGCAAATGATAGTTGCTTAGACTTAATGCTGTACAGTGGGAGATAAAATGGTCATGTGTTTAACCACTTGCTTACTGGGCACTTGAACCCCCCTCCTGCCCAGACCAATTTTCAGCTTTCAGTGCTGTCACACTTGAATGACAATTGCCCGGTCATACAACACTGTACCCAAATGAAATTTTTATCATTTTTTTTCCCACAAATAGAGCTTTCTTTTGGTGGTATTTAATCACAGCTGGGATTTTTATTTTTTGCTAAACAAACAAAAAAAGATGGAAAATTTTGAAAAAAAAAAAATCATGTTTCATAGTTTGTTATAAAATTTTGCAAACAGTTAATTTTTCTCCTTCATTGATATGCGCTGATGAGGCGGCACTGGTGGGCATTGATAGGCTGCACTGATGGGCATGGGATAGGCACTGATGGGGACAGATAAGGCGGCACTGATGGGCACAGATAAGGCGGCACTGATGGCCACTGATGGGCGCTACTGATGGGTGGCACGGATAGGTGGCACTGATGGGCACTGATAGAGGAATTCACTAGGCAGTGATGGGGGGCACTGATGGGCAGTGATGAGTGGCACTGATGGGGACTGGTAGGTGACACTGATGGTCACTGATAGGTGGCACTGATGTGCAGCACTGTTGTTTGTGGCACTGACTGTGGGCGCTGATGGGTGGCACTGTGGGCGCTGATGGGTGGCACTGTGGGCGCTGATGGGTGGCACTGTGGGCACTGATGATAGCCGTGATTGGGACTGATGTCCCTCTCACGGCCGCCGGTGATCGGCTTTTTTTTTTTCCTCCTCACGCTGTCAGCGCGAGGAGAAAAATTAGCTGATTACTGGCTCTGTTTACATCACATGATCAGCTGTCATTGGCTGACAGCTGATCATGTGGTAAGGGGTCAGGACCGACCCCTTACTCCGGTCTGTGATCAGGCGAGTCTTATAGACTCGCTGATCACTGAGCGCGCCGCACGCGCCCTGCAGGGGGCGCGCAGGCCGCTCGTGCACAGGACAACGTCAATAGACGTCGTCCCGGCAATGTAGGCTCGCGTTGTTGCCGTCTTTCGGCAATAGCGCGGATATGAAGAGGTTAAACAAATTTACTAAATTAGTGTAGTTTTGTTTCTAAACAGATCCTTGTTTTAGATGTGATCTCTTGTTCCAATCAAAGCCACTAAAGAAATGTATGTCAGTAACTCTTGAAGACTACAAGTACATTAAAGATCATAAAAGGAAGTGGAAGAGTTCACAATTCAAGTGTCCATTTAAATCCACATTTGTGACAGTGACATTTTCAGTTTCTATAGTAGTCACAGTCTGAGATTAGCAGGAGTGTTATTCAGGTAAGTGGAATGCATACAAGAGACTGTTGCAGAAAAAGACATTAGAAGTATTTCAGTAATGGACAATTCTAAATAATTGTATGCGATACTCTGTATGTAGAAAATTACCGTTGTTTTTATTGTGTTATATGTCATAAGTATTATTATTGTGAACACCTTAAAGTGGAACTTTGGTCAGAAAATTAAATCCTGCTAGATCACGTCAGGCTGACCCCTTTTGCAGGTATAGCTATGAAACACAGTTAAAAGAAAAAGAAAAAAAAAATTGCCTATACTGTTTAAAATCCACTGTCTCACCCTGCTCAGCACATGCTCAGTTGTGCTCTATTTTTTTTTGCACTGATTAAAATCTAGAGGCCAGTCTGCTGACAGCCTGAAAATCTACTGCTGCTCTGGGCTTCAGTAAAATGGTCGCATAATAATGTGGAATGTATTTTTCTTGCTAATGAAAGAGTTCCACTTTGAGAAAATGTTCAATCAGTATAAACAAATAGTTTTATCATTTTTTGAGGGGAAAAAAAGTGGGGAGGTGTAATGTAATGAGTATGACATTTCGCTACGAATGTATGATATTTATGCCTTATAAGATACATTATGTTATTTATATCTTGATATTTGCATGATGCGGGCCAAGAACTCTCATTTATATGTTGGGGGATGCTTATAAAAAAAACAGCAAGGTGTGTGTGTGTGTGTGTGTGTGTGTGTGTGTGTGTGTGTGTGTGTGTGTGTGTGTACAGATTTATTTAATATGCTGTTTTATAATTCATGTTTTAAGACATAGGAAAGGTCAAAAATAAACCATAGTAATTAAAATTAGGCTACTGACTGAGACAGTATAGCAGTGACTGACAGAAGAGACCCATGCTGACTGTTATTGTATAATATTCTACAGTATAGTATGTGCAGGGATGGACAAAAAGTGAAATGGTTTGGGGTTTAGCAAACTTTGTGGGAAGACTACAGAAATAAAACTAATGAAATATCTGGACTGACTATATTGACCTATGACATGACCAGGGTAATAGTGACTGTAAGGTGGAGTCAAGGTTTAAGAAATAATAAGAATTTTAAATGTATTGTATGGGGAATAGTATTGGCTGGAAACTAGGAAATAAAATGTAAACAGATAATCTATATAAAATACTTCATACTGAAAACATGTACTAATAATGTTGATGAATATTCTAAGAGTATTGTATTATGATAAAACTATATAGATACATGTATATTATTTTAGCGGATGTTGTAGAAGTAAAAGGAACGCACTAAATTAAGTTATTAGATAAAATTATAGTGTAGGAGCCATTTACTTTGTAGGTTGCCCTGAAATGCTTGCCAGAGGACTATTGTATCCTGACACTGACTATTTTTTATTTTGTACAACTATAATTCTGAAGTGTATTTTATATCCAGACAAATATCGGGTAATTGCAGAAGACATGATGCAACTTTTTACAAATGTTAATTGCTACAAAGGAAGGATTTCATGCAATAAGGCCCCCTTTACACTGGGGCGGTTTGCAGGCGTTATTGCGCTAAAAATAGCGCCTGCAAACCGCCCCTAAACAGCCTCCGCTGTTTGTTCAGTGTGAAAGCCTGAGGGCTTTCACACTGAAGCGGTGCGCTGGCTGGAGAAGAAAAAATCTGCAAGCCGCATCTTTGGAGCGGTGAAGGAGCGGTGTATTCACCGCTCCTAAACCGCTCCTTCCCATTGAAATCAATGGGACAGCGCGGCTATACCGCAGTAATACCGCGGCTATGGCCGCGCTATACGAGGGCTTTTAACCCTTTTTTGGCCGCCAGCGGGGGGTTAAACCCGCACCGCTAGCGGCCGAATACCGCGATAAAACAGCGCTAAAAATAGCGCTGTTTTACCGCCGACGCCCCCTACCGCCCCAGTGTGAAAGCGGCCCAAAGGAGGAACTGGAACATCTGAGACTTGTATCTTTGCAAAACAGGTACAGTATGCACTGAACTTGTGTCTTACAGCATCCAAAGCAGCTTGTGCTATGATACTGGACCTGCAAATGATGATGAAGAAGGAGATCTCTCCAAAAAACATCAAGCACTTGGCTAAGCTGAAAAGACCTATGCAGGAAAAGGCAGAGCCTTATGGGACTGAGTCTGCTGAATGGTCCCTGGAACCACATATTTGGCTTTCATTCACTAGCAAAACGGGCTGTTCCTCTTCCCTGTTATCCTTGATGTGATGTTGCTCAGTAACTGTTGTCTGTTGCAAGAAGTTTGTGGCAAGGATGATCACAATGCCACTAAGACTGACAACTATGTCTTCCGTGCCACATATGGAAAAGACATTGCAGCTACAGAAGAAGATGCAGTGTGTTTTTTGATTGGACTGATTTTTTTTGTGGACCATTTATGTGATAAGTGTTGGGTACATGGGGTCTCTGAAGGGCATGGTGAGTGATCTGTATTGTAATTGCTGTGAGGCTTATGCCTCAACAGGGGGGAAATGTAGTAGAATTTCATATTCACCAATATATTTTATGTTCATATTAACCACTTCAGCCCCAGAGAATTTGGCAGCTCCGTGATCGGAGGACTTTTTACAATTTGGCACTGTGCTGCTTTAACTGGTAATTGCACGTCATGCAATGTTGTACCCAAATGAAATTTGCGTCCTTTTTTTCCCACAAATAGAGCTTTCTTTTGATGGTATTTGATGGCCTCTGCAATTTTTATTTTTTGCGATATAAACACAAAAAGACAGAAAATTTTGATAAATTATATTTTCTACTTTTTATAAAAAAAATTTAATAAACTCAATGTTAGTCATACATTTAGACCAAAATGTATTCAGCCACATGTCTTTAGGAAAAAAAATGTCAAGAGTATATTTATTGGTTTGCGCAAAAGTTATAGCGTATACAAACTAGGGTTCATTTTCTGGAATTTACGCAGCTTTTCGTTTATGACTGCCTATGTCATTTCTTGAGGTGCTAAAATGGCAGGGCAGTACAAAACCCCCCCAAATGACCCCGTTTTGGAAAGTAGACACCCCAAGGTGTTACGGAGGCCCTGAAGAGGCAGTGGGTTTTTGATTGGACTGATTTCTTTTATGGACCATTAATGTGATAAGTGTCGGGGTGTCTACTTTCCAAAATAGGGTCATTTGGGGGGGGGGGGGTGCTATCTGGACATTTCAGGGCCTCCGTAACTGTGATAGGTAGTGAGGAGTAAAATCACAATTTTATTCCTTTAGAAAGCCTGAAGGCGGTGCTTGGTTTTTGGGGTCCTCTACATGGCTGGGCTCCCAAAAAGTCTCACATGTGGTATCCCCGTACTCAAGAGAAGCAGCAGAATGTATTTTGGGGTGTAATTCCACATATAACCATGCCATGTTTGAACAATATATCATTTAGTAACAACTAACAACTAACCACTTGAAAACAAAGCCCTTTCTGACACTTTTTGTTTACATGAAAAAATATTTTCCCTTATCGTCTTTCAGGACAGCACATGAGAGAGAGGCTCCACCCACTAGGAAACAGGAAACACAAACTCCACCACATTTTAAAAGGAGGCTCCTCTCCACAGCTCGTCAGTTTTTGTGTTTCCTCCGGCAAGGGAACACCTAGTAGGGGCCAGGGTCTCTTATGGTGCTATCCTGAGAGGCCAGGCTGCCTACCCCACCATACCTATTTTTTTCCTCTAGAGAGTCCGATCCTCCCACACCGCGCCACAGGGTTGCTGGTAAGTGGGCTCCTTTTTCCTCTTTCTTTGCTCATGATGAGCTGGACCGTTCCTAGAGCCGCTCCTTAGGCGGCGGCAGCTGTTCGCGGGCTTTTTTGAAACCGCGTGTCGGTGTTACTGGCCGCCGCCATCTTGGAAGAGTACAGACTCGACCGGTCGGAAGTGAGGTATCCGACGAGGGGAAGGCACTAGGAACGGGGACATCATTTCCGATCGGAAGTGGCGCAGAGGAAGAAGGGAGGAGCGGTCCTGGTGCCTATATTCCGGTTCAGGTCGGGCGCAACGGCGTTTTTTGACTCCGGAACCGACGTTCGTAAGAGCCACCGATCGGTGCAGCACCATTATGGATTCTGTGGCAGCTGCATGTGGGACAGGCACAGGCACCAGCAAGGCCCAGGTAGGAGGCTATAGTGAATATCCTGGTTACTTTGGTGCCCCTCTCACAAATGTTTTTTCCCCCTTGGTGGCTGGGGCCTGTCTGGGCACATGGGGTTAACTGTTGTTCCTCCTGTGCACCTGTGGTGAGTCCGTTAGGAGGAAGCTTTGGCTTAATGAATGCTGGTGTTTTTTCTCTTTTGTCATTTTTTTCTGGCAGGTTAAGAGCTCTGAACCAGCCATTAAAAAGAGATGCCCCTCATGTAAAGCAAAGTTACTGGAGGGTTGGAAGAAGACTTTATGCCAAATTTGCATTGACTCCTTAGTCAAGGAAGAGGCTTCTTCTGCGTGCAGCGACATAATCGCATCAGTTAAGAAAGAGCTAGATGCTACTATACAGGCTTTTCGCTCTTCTCTTGTAACACCAGCATTAAGTCAGGCAACTACCTCAGACCCCTCTCAGGACTCACACTTAACCCCAACGGTAGAGGCTGAGGCTGGCCCGACTACCCAAAAGGGGCATTCCCCCTCATACTCTGGAGAAGAGGAGGAAGAGGAAGAGGCAGATGCACCTTCTAGATACAAACTGTCCTTGGAACAAGTAGACAGTCTGTTGAAAGCAATTTATGCAACATTGGGAATGGAGGAAGAAAAAAGAGAATTATCGCTGCACGATAGAATGTATGAAGGGCTTGGTGAAGCAACAGGTCGCACTTTCCCTGTACATTCGGTAATCTCGGAGACCATTAAGAAAGAATGGGCTGACCCAGAGAGAAAACCCTTTTTCCCAAGAGCTCACAAGAGGAGTTTCCCATTTAATGATAATCCTGAGTCACTTTGGAATAAAGTCCCGAAGTTGGATGCAGCTTTTTCCCAAGTATCTAGATTGATAGATCTGGCATTCGAGGACATGGGTACTTTGAAGGATCCTATGGATAAGAAGGTGGACCAACAGCTTAAAAAAGCCTGGCAGTCCATTGTAGGGAATCTCAAGCCTGCTATGGCTATGACCTGTGTCTCCAGAAATATGGAGTTCTGGCTGAATCAGCTAAAGGCACATATAGCTGATTCACCCAAACAGGAGATTCTAGATTCCTTCCCAACCCTTATAGCAGCTGTAGCATATATTTCTGATGCCTCTGCAGATTCTATAAGAATGTCAGCTAGGTCAGGGGCCCTGACCATTGCAGCCAGGAGAGCGTTATGGTTAAAGACATGGCCTGGGGACGCAGCTTCCAAAAATAAGTTATGCGGAGTGCCATTTTTGGGAGATCAGCTTTTTGGTCCCGATCTAGAATCTATTTTGGATAGAACAGCTGATAAGAAGAAATCCTTTCCTGTTAAAAAGAAAAAGCAGCCAGTCAGGCAGTTTTTTCGACCTCAAAAAAATCAGGAAAAGAGTAACAGGCCCCAAGAAAAAAGAAGGAATTGGGCGGCGCAGAGAGGAAAAGGCAAAGGGAATGTCCTTTTCAATCCTCCTATGCAGGCCAATAAAACACAATGACTTGGTGGGGCCTGTGGGAGGAAGGCTTCAAGAATTCCTTCCTCTCTGGGCAAACATAACAAAAAACCCTTTTGTTTTGGATTTAATAGCCCAGGGTTACAGGATAGAGCTGTTGAACCTTCCTCCAGAGAGGTACTGCGTAACAAATCTGCCAAAAGACACAACAAAAGCCCTAGCCATGAAGAACCTGTTAGGGGATCTGATAAAACAGGGTGTTGTGGTTCAGGTGCCTCCGGAAGAAGATTGCCAAGGGTTCTACTCCCATATCTTTCTGATAAAGAAACCATCAGGAAGCTTTCGGCTCATCCTCAATTTAAAACCGTTAAACAGGTCAGTCCAATACAGGCGATTCCGCATGGACTCCATCTTTTCGGTAAGAAATCACTTAGTCAGAGGATGCTTTATGGCATCAATCGACTTAAGGGATGCGTACCTGCATGTACCTATAGCTGTTCAGTCCCAGAGATATCTGAGGCTGGCAGTAAATATGGGGAGGGAGGTTCTGCACCTTCAATTCAGGGCCCTCCCGTTTGGTCTATCTTCCGCCCCTCGAATATTTACCAAAATTATGGCGGAAGCCCTAGCTCCCCTCCGGCTTCAAAGGATTATCCCTTACCTGGACGACCTCCTTTTCTTTGCCCCTTCCAGGGAAAGGTTACAGGAGGATCTGATCAAGGCTCGCAGTCATCTGGAGGCCTTAGGTTGGATTATAAACATCCAAAAATCAAATTTCAATCCAGCACAAAGAGTCCAATTTCTGGGGTATCTGATAGACTCAGTGGATCAAAAGATCTTTCTTCCAGAAGAGAAGAAAGTGAAGGTATTGCAGGCAGTATCCAGCCTTCAGACGAACCTGGAGGTATCAGTCAGAAGGATTATGTCAGTACTGGGAACCTTGACCTCAACCATGCCGGCCATTCAATGGGCCAGACTCCATTTCAGACCCCTTCAGAGTTTTCTCTTAAAGATCTGGGATCACAGTCCAGAAGCTTTAGACTCAAAGGTAAAGCTCCCCACCAGGGTAAAAAGGACCCTTTGGTGGTGGAGAAATCAGGCAGTGCTGTCAAGGGGTTTACTCTGGTCCTTCCCAACAGAGAGAAGGATAACGACAGACGCCAGCAGTTGGGGATGGGGAGCACACTGGGGTCAAGACATAGCTCAGGGAGTTTGGTCCCCAGTGGAAGCAGGAAGGTCATCAAATTGGAGGGAGTTAAAGGCAGTCGCTTTAGCCTTGGTTGCCTTCACTCCAAACCTTCAGGGGTCCCATGTGCAGATATTGTCAGACAACACCACCACGGTGGCATACCTGAACAAACAAGGGGGCACAAGGAGCGGGACTCTTCTATTACTATCTTCAGAGATCCTAGGATGGGCAGAGAGTCATCTACTTTCCCTGTCAGCAGTACATCTCAAGGGCACGCTAAATGGAGTAGCAGACTTCTTGAGCATTATATAGCCAAGTGAACTGCGCTAGCAACTGTGAATAAAACTAAACATATGCAAAAACTCAAAAAAAATATATATAAAGTGACACATTGATAGTGCATAGAAAGGGTATTGTAGAGAACTGGGCATACACCCTGCAAACCTAGCCCAACAATTGGTGGAAATACGCTGGGCTATACTACCAGAACCACAAACCCTACATTTGCATGTGAAAAATCAATTTGTGTGCATGATAACAGGAATGAGCTAAAAACGATCCCCTCAGGGAATTTGTAAATTAATGCAAACATAAAATGTCAATAATAAGAAGAACGTGGCTGATGGTAAGGACCCCCTTCATGAGAAGACAATGAGCAGGCTTCCAGCTCTCACATCCTTAGAAACAAACAGGGCTGATAATGAAACGAAACAGAGATTGCTTGTAGGGGACCACAAGAAACACACGTTCCACCGGAGGAGAAAAAGAAAAGCATATGGCATAAAACCCTATGTCACCAAGGGTCACCTGTGCAAAAATGCGCTACTCACGAGACCGGTAGACAAAACAGGCATTCAGATGTTTGGGGTCGGTTCGCCGCTCTCCGGCGTGCGTTCCACCGCCAGGAAGTGATGTCACTGGTATCAGATCAGACGGACGTGGACAGGATGTTGCGTCGACGCGTTTCGCCCCTCCCCCAGGGCGTTATCAAAGACTCCTGTCGACGCGTTTCGCCCCTCCCCCAGGGCGTTATCAAAGACTCCATTTTTTGCGCAGGTGACCTAAGGATGTGAGAGCTGGAAGCCTGCTCATTGTCTTCTCATGAAGGGGGTCCTTACCATCAGCCACGTTCTTCTTATTATTGACATTTTATGTTTGCATTAATTTACAAATTCCCTGAGGGGATCGTTTTTAGCTCATTCCTGTTATCATGCACACAAATTGATTTTTCACATGCAAATGTAGGGTTTGTGGTTCTGGTAGTATAGCCCAGCGTATTTCCACCAATTGTTGGGCTAGGTTTGCAGGGTGTATGCCCAGTTCTCTACAATACCCTTTCTATGCACTATCAATGTGTCACTTTATATATATTTTTTTTGAGTTTTTGCATATGTTTAGTTTTATTCACAGTTGCTAGCGCAGTTCACTTGGCTATATAATACTAAAAGTACAGTACTTTCACTCTGCAGCTGCAACATAGTTCTTTCTTCTAATTTGAGATCACAGATTATATATTTGCGAGCGCTGTATTGTATGATTTTATATTTTAGACTTCTTGAGCAGACAAAGGATTCAGGAGGCAGAGTGGAGTTTGAATCCAGAAATATTCACTCTAATAACCCAGAAGTGGGGGTGCCCGCAGGTGGATCTATTCGCATCAAGAGAAAATGCTCAGCTCCCTCAGTTCTTCTCCCTGCACCGAGACAACGGATCGATAGGGATAGATGCCCTGGCACATCCTTGGAATTTCCAGCTGGGTTATGCCTTCCCCCTTTTCAGCTAATTCCTTTAGTATTGAGGAAGATACAGAAGGAGAAGGTGTCGGTAATCTTGATCACCCCGTACTGGCCAAAAAGGGCCTGGTTTTCCTCCATTCTACTAATGTCAGTCAAACCATTCTGGCAGCTTCCCCTCAGACAGGACTTACTACTTCAAGGTCCAGTGTATCATCCGGATATAGCAAGACTAAGTCTCACTGCTTGGTATCTGAGGAACAGCTGTTAAACAAGGGTTTGTCAGAGCCTCTAGTATCTACTTTACTGGCTAGTAGAAAGAAGGTGACTAGAGATATCTACGCTAAGGTTTGGAAAGTCTACAACTCCTGGTGTCGCTCGGCAAACCGAAATTTAGAAGACATTGTGTCGGTTCTGGAATTTCTGCAGAAGGGGATGGACAAGGGGCTGGCAATTAGCACTCTTAAAGTACAAGTGGCTGCCCTAGAAGTATACCTGGATCAACCTATTTCCTCAGTTCCGTTGGTCACGAGGTTCTTTAGGTCACTTACTAGATCCAGACCAGTTCCCAATAGACACTTTCCAAAATGGGACTTGACAGTGGTCTTACAAGTACTCACAAAAGATCCTTTTGAACCATTACAGTTAATCTCGTTAAAGAATTTAACTCTAAAGACGATATTCTTAGTTGCAGTTACGACTGCGAGAAGAATTGGAGAACTTCATGCTCTTTCAGTTAAAGAGCCCTTTATGTCAATTTACCCAGACAGGATTGTGCTTAGAACAGATCCTGCGTTTTTACCAAAAGTGGCATCAGTCCATAATAGGTCGCAGGAAATCATCCTGCCAACTTTTTGTTCAGATCCTTCAGGAAGTAAGGAAGAATTATTTCATAAGTTAGATGTAAGAAGAACTTTATTACATTACTTAGAAAAAACAAGGGACTTCAGGTCTTCGGACTCTTTATTTGTTCTGTTTTCCGGCAACAGAAAAGGAAGGAAAGCTTCAAAGGGATCAATTGCCAGATGGTTAAGAATGGCTATTTCAGAAGCTTATGTCCAGTCGGGGTTGTCTCCTCCTCAGGGAGTACGAGCACATTCTACCAGAGCTCTAGCCACTACATGGGCAGAAAAAGCTGGTGCCACCCCAGACCAAATTTGTAAGGCGGCTACGTGGTCAAGTTATCTTACGTTTGTCTGTCACTACAGATTGGATCTTCTGTCAGCTGGTGATCAGGCATTTGGCAGAAAGGTCCTGCAGGCTGTTGTCCCTCCCTAGTTGGTAAGTCTTGATTATCCTCTCATGTGCTGTCCTGAAAGACGATAAGGGAAAATTCAAGTTAGACTTACCGGTAACTTGTTTTCCAAGAGTCTTTCAGGACAGCAAACTACCCGCCCTTCATGTTTATATATACATATTTATACGTATATGGAAGTGTGTGTGTGTGTGTGTATATGTATGTATATGTGTGTGTGTATATATATATATATATATATATATATATATATATATATATATATATATATATATATATATATATATATATATATATATATACTGTGAATTAACGGTATTATGCTTATGTGTTCCAGCTTGGGCCGGAGGTACTCTACTACAACTGACGAGCTGTGGAGAGGAGCCTCCTTTTAAAATGTGGTGGAGTTTGTGTTTCCTGTTTCCTAGTGGGTGGAGCCTCTCTCTCATGTGCTGTCCTGAAAGACTCTTGGAAAACAAGTTACCGGTAAGTCTAACTTGAATTTTTCTTTCTCGAACATCACGGGACGCAGAGCCTCAGTAATAACTGATGGGTTATATAGGTATCACTAGGTGATTGGACACTGGCACACCCTACCAGGAAGTTCAACCCCCTATATAATCCCTCCCCCTTGCAGGGATACCTCAGTTTTTACGCCAGTGTCTTAGGTGATGGACATGTAAAGATGTCCTGTGCTGAGCTCCAAAGGGATTATCCTATATCCTATACTGAGGCAAGCCAGGCGAACTGGATCCATTTCAAAGTGTCTTTTCTAGGCCGAACTGGATGGTACCTGGGCCTCGTGTCCGAAGAAACGAGGTTTTACCTGTAACACTTCTCTTTTTAGAGAGCTGGACCCCGCATATCAGAAAATGGTTTTCTATCCTTATTTCTGGCCAGGTGCTTTACAGGCCAGAACTGTGGATCCCCCTATTCGTAGGGGGCCCCGGTCTCTGAAGGTTTTTTCAAACAGAGCCCACCGTGAGAGGTGACTATTGGGTCTGTGTAACAGAACCCTGCGGCTGGATAAGGTAAGGGAGATTCCACAGAATTTTTTAATTCTAGTAGGCTTTCTCCTTTAAAGGGGTTGTAAAGGTAAAAATTTTTTCACCTTAATGCATTATATGCATTAAGGTGAAAAAACTTTTGACAATACCGCCGCCCCCAGCCCCCCCGTTTTACTTACCTGACACCTCTAATCTCCGCTGCTCGTTCCCGTCATCTCTATTGCAGCTCAGCCTGGTCGCTGATTGGCTGCAGTGGATGGATTGAAAGCAGCGCAGCCATTGGCTCGCGCTGCTGTCAATCACATCCGATGATGCGGCGTGCCGGGGGACGGGCCGAGTGATACAGTGAGCGGCTATAGCCGCCGGCTGTATCACGGGAGCGCGCCCGCAATAACTAACCACCATGCGAGGGAGCTCACATTAAGATGGTTAGTTCTTGCGGGGAGGAGCTGAAACAGCCGACGAGGGACCCCAGAAGAGCAGGTTCGGGGCCACTCTGTGCAGAATCAGCTGCACAGTGAAGGTAAGTATGACATGTTAGTTATTTTAAAAAAAAAATAAAATTACCTTTACAACCCCTTTAAGGTAAATGCATGCTATGCCTATTGTCGCCACCGGGGGCTGCCAAGAGCACATACCTTCTCATGCTGATGTCGGTCTCAGTGTTTTCACGCTGCACCGGCCGGCTCAGGTAGGATGGGATGGGGGGCTCTCCTTAGGGATATCTCCCCCCAGACTAGGGGGAGGCCGCAGGTGGTTTGTGAGGCGGTTATACACCGCAATTTCACCGCCGCTATTTTGCCATGTGCAGGCCCCATCACTTCCTCCCCGTCCCCCAGCCTTCCCTCCATGCTGATTCCGAAGGGTCGGCTCGCGCTGTTAGCGTGCGGTTTTCGAAAACGAAGGGAGGGGGCGGGGCGTCAGCACAGCATCCAGCGTGCTCAGATGCCCACAGGTGCCGGCTGCAGGCTATTAAAGGCACTGATTACAGGTGCACTAAGCCTTTGAAGGGACACAGCTGACGGTCGCATGTAAGGTGGGACACAGGCATGTAGTCCGGCTAAAAGCAAGGCTTTTAGCCGGACTACATTGCTCAGCAGTCAGTGTTCATTTTGTGATACCTCCACCTTGTTGCTTTGTACTATGGGTAGAAGAGGTTCAAACACCCCAAGAACCAGAGACTCTAGGGGATCTCGTTCAGGTTCTGAGGACCCTCTTTCTGCAGCATCCTCCCCCCCCCCCTGAGGGGCCAGGGACGGCTAGTCAGAGAGAGCCGTTGGGGTCAGGGGCTACACCTGCTTTTGGCACTTCAGCCCCTGTATACATTACACAGGAGGTTTTTCTTTCTCGAGCATCATGGGACACAGAGCCACAGTAATAACTGATGGGTTATATAGGTATCACTAGGTATTGGACACTGGTCACACCCTAAACAGGAAGTTCAACCCCCTATATAATCCCTCCCCTTACAGGGATACCTCAGTTTTTACGCCAGTGTCTTAGGTGATGGACGTGTAAAGATGTCCTGTGCTGAGCTCCAAAGGGATTATCCCATATCCTATACTGGGGCAAGCCAGGCGAACCGGATCCATTTCAAAGTGTCTTTTCTAGGCCGAATTGGATGGTACCGGGCCTCGTGTCCGAAGAAACGAGGTTTTACCTGTAACGCTTCTCTTTTTAGAGAGCTGGACCCCGCATATCAGAAAATGTTTTTTAACACCTTATTTCTGGCTGGGTGCTTTAGAGGGCCAGAACTGTGGATCCCCCTATTCATAGGGGGCCCCAGTCTCTGACGGTTTTTTCAAACGGAGCCCACCGGGAAAGGTGAAGATTGGGTCTGTATAAACAGAACCCTGCGGCTGGATAAGGTAAGAGGAGATTCCACAGAATTTTTTAATTCTAGTAGGTTTTCTCCTTTAAGGTAATTGCATGCTATGCCTATTGTGACCACCGGGGGCTGCCAAGAGCACATACCTTCTCATGCTGATGTCTGTCTCAGTGTTCGACGCTGCACAAGCTCCTCCAACCGGCTCCAGGTAGGATGGGATGGGGGGTTTTCTCCTTTGGGATATTCCCCCCATGCTAGGGGGAGGCCACAGGTGGGCTGTAAGGAGGTTTTACACCGCACTATCGCCGCGGCCGCCCATGCACGTGCAGGCCCATCACTACCGGCCTCTCTCCTTCCTCCCCCTCCCCCAGCCTTCCTCCATGTTGGTTCCGGAAGGGTCGGCTATTGCGGGAGGCGCTCGTCTTTTCGAAAAACGAAAGGGGGGGGCGGTAGAGGGGGGGGGGTGTCAGCACAGCATCCAGTGTGCTCAGACACCCACAGGGGATCTCGTTCAGGTTCTGAGGACCCCCTTTCTGCAGCACCTCCCCCCCCCTTAGGGGCCAGGGACGGCTAGCCAGGGAGAGCCTTTGGGGTCAGGAGCTACACCTGCTTTTTGCACTTCAGCCTCTGGATATATTACACGGGAGGTTTTTTCCTCAGCCATTAATGGTCTAGAGGAAGGATTAATGTTAATGGCCGTAGTTGCATCTTCACTCAGTGGAAGAAATCGCACTAGGTCTTCCTCTGTTACCCAGGACCCTCAAGCAGAGGAGCTCTGGGATAGGGGAGAAAAATCCCTTTCAGAGGATCGGGATGGGACGGATGATTCCTTCTCTGAGCAATCAAGTGGAGAAGGGCCCTCTTCGCTTCTCAGGATGAGAAAGTCTTAGTACAGATCCTTGCTGGATTGGTCCGCTCCACATTTAAAGTACCCGTATCTGAATCAGTTTAAAAACCCTTCATTTCTTTGGGGTCAAGACTGAAACCTCCTTAAACAACACATGCTTTTCCTGTTTATAATTTACTTGAAAAAGCTAATTTATTCTGAGTGGGATCACCCAGATAAACGTTTTTTTCCGCCTGAAAAAGTTTTCAACACTTTAGCCTATGGAAGAAATGTTTATAAAGATGTGGGGGATGCCGGCCGTTGATGCCGCCATTTCCTCTGTAGTCTGACCCAGGGGTTGGCTAACCTTCCAGCGGCCTTATGTTTTGTTTAGGGCCAAAACAACTAATCGATTAATCGTCAACTAATCGATTATGAAATTAATTGATTACTATTTTCATAATCGATTAATCGGCCAGTAACATAATGGGGTTAAAAAAGCTAAAATTAGCACTACATAGTACAAAAAGAGCAAATAATCTCTACTGTAAATATTACTTTCACTGTTGCACAGTAAAAAAACGAAGGGCTAATTTTTTTTTTTTTTAACTCCATTATGTTACTAAATGTCTTAGGCCTGGTTCCCACCCATGTGTTTTTTGGTGTTTTTTTATGCTTTTTTTAGCTGCTGTGTATTTGGAAAGGGTCAAGGACCTTTTTCAATGCAAAATGGTGCTTTTTTGGTTCAATATACTTCAATGGAGAAGCTGCAGAAAAGCATGTAATATTACAGAAAATCTGTAAAACGTCTAGAATTTTTTTTTGAATAAAAAAATTTGATCTGAGTCTGATGATATTTACCAGATTCAACCTCTAATAGTATATAGAGTATATCTCTTCTGTCTGTTATTCTCAGAGAGAATTCAAGATTTTACTCCCTAACCATATAGTTGGTTATTTATATTGACCCCTGCATATAAAGATATTTGGGAATAAATTGCCTTTTTTTAAACTTTACATATTAACTAAATTATACACCACACTTCTTTTTAAGGTTATTAACCGATTAATCGAAACAATAATCGGCCAACTAATCGATTATGAAAATAATCGTTAGTTGGAGCCCTAGTTTTGTTGTTTACGCCATTAGAGATTCTGTCAGGCAAACTCCTCGTTTTTTCACTTGGGTTGGTGCGTATGCGTAGAATCTTATGGTTAAAAAATTGGTCAGCTGAAGCACCATGTAAGAAGCTTCTGGCTGGATTTCCCTTTCAGGGTGCATGGAGAAGACTTGGATAATTATAATAATTACTCTCTTATCTGTTAGAAGAGAAGTCAGCGTCCCTCTTTCAAACGGACTCTTTTCCCCAGTGCCAGGGGCATCAGCCTGTAGGCAGTCGCGACGGTCTTCTCTGTCTGGGTCATGAAACTAGAGTCAAACCCCAGAGACAGAGAAGTCTGGGGGGAAGAGGCCTGCTAGACAGGACTCTAAAGCCTTTTCATGAAGGGGCACCCCCGCTCGTTCGAGTGGGGGGGGGAGACTGCTACAGTTCTCAAAGCTCTCCATGGTAACCTTAGGTTACACACTGGAGTTCCAAGAGTTTCCCTCTCCTCGTTTCCTCAGATCAAGTGTCCCCAGAGATCCAGAGAAGAAGCAGTCGCTCCTTCTAGCGTTAGAGCGACTTTTTGTCGCAAGAGGTGGTTTCCGCAAAGGATTCGGTTCTTCTGCATGGAATCAATTCAGACAGTAGTCTCCATCCTGCAGGGAGGAGAATTTGCTGGCATCGATAGACATCAGAGATGCATATCTGCATGTGCCCATTTTTTCCTGCTCATCAGAAGTTTCTGCACTTCGAGATCGGAGGGCATCATTTTCAGTTTGTGGCTCTGCCTTTCGGGATAGCCACTGCACCTCGAGTGTTCACAAAGATCTTGGTTCCTCCTCTAACCAGATTAAGGGCTCAGGGTATAACTGTCATAGCATACCTAGGCGACCTGTTCTTGATAGACCGGTCGGTAGCCTCGTTGAACGGGAACTTGAGGACCATAGTCAAGTATGTGAAACACCTAGGTTGGATCCTCAACCTAGAAAGATCTTTCCTAAAACCAGTAAGAAAGCTGGAGTATTTGGGTCTGATCATAGATACAAGCCAGGTAGAAGGTATTCTTACCTCAGGCAAGGGTCGCTGCCTTAAGGGAGCTGATTCTGGTCAGGACCAAGAAGGGTCCTTCTGTCCGCCTTTGTAAAGGGCTGCTGGGAAAGAGGGTAGCTTCGTTCGAAGCAGTTCCCTATGCTCAGTTTCAGTCAGGTCTGTTGCAACACAGTATCCTGTCAGCCTGAACAAGAAGGTTCAGGCATTAGATTTTCCGATGCATTTGTCTCATGCAGTGCGTCAGTGCCTCAATTGGTGGTTAATACCCGCTTACCTGTAAAATCCTTTTCTTTCGATGGACATCACGGCACACAGAGGTCCCGCCCCTCTTCTAATACACTTATATTGCTTTGCTACAAAACTGAGGTATCCCTGTAAGGGGAGGGATTATATAGGGGGTTGAACTTCCTGTTTAGGGTGTGACCAGTGTCCAATACCTAGTGATACCTATATAACCCATCAGTTATTACTGTGGCTCTGTGTCCCGTGATGTCCATCGAAAGAAAAGGATTTTACAGGTGAGCTGTTATAAAAAATCCTATTTTTCCTCAGCCATTAATAGTTTAGAGGAAAGATTAATGGCCGTGATTACATCTTCACTCAGTGGAAGAAAACGCACTAGGCCTTCCTCTGTTCCCCAAGACCCTCAGGCAGAGGAGCTCTGGGATAAAGGAGAGGAATCCCTTTCAGAGGATCTGGATGGGACGGATGATTCCTCTTCGGAGGAATCGGGTGGAGAGGGACCCTCTTTGGCTTCCCAGGTGGAGAAAGTCTTGGTGCAGTTCCTTACTGGATTGGTCCGCTCCACATTTAAGTTGCCCATATCTGACTCAGTTAAAGAACCCTCTTCTTCTTTAGTGTCACTGAAACCTCCTCAAACTGCACATGCTTTTCCTGTAAATAATTTACTTGAAAAGCTCCTTTATTCTGAGTGGGATCACCCAGATAAGCGTTTTTTTCCGCCGAAAAAGTTTTCAACACTTTATCCTATGAAAGAAAAGTTTATTAAGATGTGGGGAATACCGGCCATTGATGCCGCCATTTCCTCCGTAAATAATAGTCTGACTTGTCCTGTAGACAATGCTCAGATGCTCAGGTATCCTTTGGATAAAAAGATGGAATTCCTATTGAAGGATGTTTTCTTCTTGGCAGGTTCAGTGACTCAACCTGCAGTAGCAGCGATTGGAGTCTGTCAATACTTAAGAGATCATGGTAAGCAGGTCATCAAAGTTTTACCTGAACAGCAGGCCCAGGGGTTGGCTAACCTTCCTGCGGCCTTATGTTATGTTGTTGACGCCATCAGAGATTCTATCATGCAAACCTCTCGTCTTTCACTGGGGTTGGTGCATATACGTAGAATCCTATGGTTGAAAGATTGGTCAGCCGAAGCACCATGTAAGAAGTTGCTGGCTGGGTTTCCATTTCGTGGTGCAAGGTTGTTTGGAGAAGACTTGGATAACTATATCAAGAGAATCTCTTGTGGGAAAAGCACTCTTACCTGTTAAGAAGAAGAGTAAGCGTCCCTCTTTCAAATGGACTCTTTCCCCAGCGCCAGGGGCTTCAGCCTCCAGGCAGTCTCGACGGCCTCCTCCGGCTGGGTCCAGAAACAAGAGTCAACCCCAGGGACAAAAGTAGTCCTGGGGGAAGAAGCCTACCAAAATTACTAAAACCTCTTTATGAAGGGGCGCCCCCGCTCGCTTGAGTGGGGGGAAGACTGCGACAGTTCTCAAGGCTCTGGCAGGAGGACTTCCAGGACAGATGGGTAATCTCCACGGTAACCTTAGGGTACAAGCTGGTGTTTCAAGAATTTCCCTCTCCTCGTTTCCTCAGATCAAGTGTCCCCAGAGATCAAGAGAAAAAGCAGTCGCTCCTTCTAGCGTTAGAATGACTTTTGTCGCAGGAGGTCATTATGGTGGTTCCCGCAAAGGATCAGGGATTGGGCTTCTATTCCAACCTTTTTACGGTCCAAAAACCAAATGGAGATGTCAGACCCATTCTGGATTTAAGGGATCTGAACCGATTCCTAAGGATTCAGTCCTTCCGCATGGAATCAATTCGGACAGTAGTCTCCACCCTGCAGGGAGGAGAATTTCTGGCATCGATAGACATCAGAGATGCATATCTGCATGTGCCCATTTTTCCTGCTAATCAGAAGTTTCTGCGCTTCCAGATAGGAGGGCGCCATTTCCAGTTTGTGGCTCTGCCTTTTGGGATAGCCACTGCACCTTGAGTGTTCACAAAGGTCTTGGCTCCTCCTCTGGCCAGATTAAGGGCTCAGGGTATAGCTGTCATAGCATACCTAGACGACCTGCTCCTGATAGACCGGTCAGTAGCCTCTTTGAATGAGAACTTGAGGTCCACGGTCAAGTATCTGGAACACCTAGGTTGGATCCTCAACCTAGAAAAATCTTTCCTAAAACCAGAGAAGACTGAAGTATTTGGGTCTGATCATAGATACAAGCCAGGAGAAAATATTTCTACCTCAGGCAAAGATCACTGCTTTAAGGGAGCTGATTCTGGCAGTCAGGACCAAAAAGGGTCATTCTGTCCGCCTTTGTATGAGGCTGCTAGGAAAGATGGTGTCTTCATTTGAAGCAGTTCCCTATGCTCAGTTTCATTCAAGACTGCTGCAACACAGTATTCTGTCGGCCTGGAACAAGAAGGTTCAGGCATTAGACTTTCCGATGCACCTGTCTCAGAGCCTCAATTGGTGGCTCATACCCGAAAACCTGCAGAAGGGGAAATCCTTTCTACCGGTTACCTGGACGGTGGTAACAACAGATGCTAGTCTGTCGGGTTGGGGAGCAGTTCTGGAACAGTCTGCGGTTCAGGGGGTATGGTCCAAAACCGAGAGGACCTTACCCACCAACATTCTGGAGATCCGTGTGGTATATCTAGCCCTAAAAGCCTGGACTATCAGACTACAGGGTTGCCCGGTCAGGATCCAGTCCGACAATGCCACAGCAGTGGCTTATGTCAATCATCAGGGAGGCACCAGGAGCCGAGGTTCTCAAAAAGAGGTGAACCAGATCTTAGTCTGGGCAGAGAAGCATGTGCCATGCATATCGTCAGTTTTCATTCCAGGGATTGAGAACTGGCAGGCGGACTATTTAAGTCGCCAGCAGTTACTTCCAGGGGAATGGTCTCTGCATCCCGATGTCTTTTGGGCCATATGCCAAAGATGGGGGGTTCCAGATGTAGATCTCTTTCCATCCCGATTCAACAAAAAGATAGACAGATTTGTGGCAAGGACAAAAGATCCTCTTGCATGTGGGACGGATGCGTTGGTGATTCCGTGGCATCGGTTCTCACTGATTTATGCATTCCCGTCTATTCTGCTACTGCCACGACTCCTTCGCTGGATCAGGCAGGAAAGGAAGTCAGTACTTCTGGTGGCCCCCGCTTGGCCCAGAAAGACGTGGTATGCGGAGATAGTAAGGATGACGGTGGGTTCCCAGTGGACGCTACCGGTACGCCCAGACCTGTTATCTCATGGTCCAGTGTTCCATCCTGCCTTACAAATGCTAAATTTGACGGTTTGGCTATTGAGACCCACGTTCTGAAGAGTCGTGGGCTTTCAGGTCCTGTGATATCTACCTTGATCAATGCAAGGAAGCCAGCTTCCAGAATGATTTATCATAGAGTTTGGAAGACTTATGTATCCTGGTGTGAATTCAGGAGTTGGCATCCCAGAAAATATGTGATTGGTAGAATTCTTGATTTTCTACAATTGGGATTAGAGATGAAGCTGGCCTTGAGTACCATCAAGGGCCAGGTCTCGGCCTTATCAGTATTATTTCAACGGCCACTTGCTTCGCATTCTTTGGCCTGAAACTTTATGCAGGGGGTAACGCGTCTTAATCCTCCGGTTGAGGCGCCCCTAAACCCCTGGGACTTGAACTTAGCTCTGTCTGTTTTACAGAAACAGCCCTTTGAACCAATATGTCAGATTCCTTTGGTCTTGCTGACAAGTTAATTTTTCTGGTAGCCATCTCTTCTGCTAGAAGAGTATCAGAATTAGCAGCTCTTTCCTGTAAAGAGCCTTATTTGATTGTACACAAGGATAGAGTGGTACTGCGCCCTCATCCTAGTTTTTTACTGAAGGTGGTTTCAGATTTTCATCTAAACCAAGACATTGTTCTGCCTTCCTTTTTTCCAGATCCCTGTTCTCCGGAAGAAAGATCACTACATTCTTTGGATGTAGTAAGAGCAGTCAAGGCCTATCTGGAAGCAACTGCTCAGATTGGCAAAACGGATGTTTTGTTCGTGCTGCCAGAGGGTCCCAGTAGAGGACAGGCAGCGTCAAAAACTACCATTTCTAAATGGATTCGACAATTGATTATTCAAGCTTACGGTTTGAAACAGAAGATTCCTCCGTTTCAGATCAGGGCACATTCCACAAGGTCTATTGGTGCCTCTTGGGCAGTGCATCACTGGGCCTCTATGGCTCAAATCTGCAAGGCCGCAACCTGGTCTTCAGTCCTTACATTCACCAGATTCTATCAGGTGGATGTAAGAAGGCATGAGGATATCGCCTTTGGGCGTAGTGTGCTGCAGGCAGCGGTACAGGGTCCTCAGGTCTGATTGCACCCTAATTTGGTTGTGGTTCCCCCCTCCCTCAGATAGCATTGTTCTGGGACATCCCATCAGTTATTACTGAGGCTCTGTGTCCCGTGATGTTCGAGAAAGAAAATAGGATTTTTTCTAACAGCTTACCTGTAAAATCCTTTTCTTTCGATGGACATCACGGGACACAGAGGTCCTGCCCCTCTTCTAATACACTATATTGCTTGTCTACAAAACTGAGGTATCCCTGCAAGGGGGAGGGATTATATAGGGGGTTGAACTTCCTGGTAGGGTGTGCCAGTGTCCAATCACCTAGTGATACCTATATAACCCATCAGTTATTACTGAGGCTCTGTGTCCCGTGATGTCCATCGAAAGAAAAGGATTTTACAGGTAAGCTGTTATAAAAAATCCTATTTTTTTTTGCAAGAAAATTACTTTGAACTCCCAAACATATATTTTTTTTTAAAGCAAAGGCCCTACAGATTAACCACTTCCCGCCCGGCCTATAGCAGAATGATGGGCGGGCGGTGGTTCAGTTATCCTGAGTGGGCGTCATATGACGGCCTGCAGGATAACAGCCATCGCACGCCCATGGGGGCACGCATCACGTCGATCGGTGGTGCGGTGTGTCAGTCAGACACACCGCTACACCAATCTTGGTAAAGAGCCTTCGGCAGAGGCTCTTTACCATGTGATCAGCCGTGTCTAATCAGGATGTTGACAGGAAGAGCCGTTGATCGGCTTTTCCTCACTCACGTCTGAGAGACGCGAGTAGAGGAGAGCCGATCGGCGGCTCTCCTGATGGGGGGGCTGGGCTGATTGTTTATCAGTGCAGCCCCCCCTCAGATGCCCACTCTAGACCACCAGGGAAGCCCCCAGAATGTGGATGGCCAGGTACATCCCCCCATGGCCATCCACATGTAAAAAAAATGCCCAAAATATGCCAATCAGTGCCCACAAATGGGCACTGACTGGCACCTCTGTGGCAACTTACAAAACA
The DNA here is from genome assembly GCA_037952925.1 of Lithobates clamitans. NCBI lineage: Eukaryota > Metazoa > Chordata > Amphibia > Anura > Ranidae > Lithobates > Lithobates clamitans. The sequence continues at coordinate 2,711,562 of JBBGZY010000926.1, forward strand.
GGGATGCCCAGCAATGCCACCTATCAGTGCCCATCCGTGCCACCTGTCAGTGCCACCCATAAGTACTCATCAGTGCCGCCTATGAGTGCTCATCAGTGCCACCTATCAGTGCCTGTTGGTGCCACCTCATTGGTGCCCATCATCAGTGTCTGTTGGTGCCCATCAGTGCCGCCTTATCAGTGCCCGCCAGTGCAGCCATATCAGTGCCCATCATTAAAGAAGAAAATGTACTTACTTACAAAAAAAATTTAATGGAAACAAAAAAACTTGTTTTTTTTTTCAAAATTTTCGGTCTTTTTTTATTTGCGCAAAAAAAAAAAATTGCAGAGGTGATCAAATACCACCAAAAGAAAGCTCTTTTTGTGGGAACAAAATTATAAAAAATTTGTTTGGGTACAGTATAGCATGACCGCGCATTTGTCATTCAAATTGCGACAGCGCTAAAAGCTGAAAATTGGCCTGGGCAGGAAGATGTCAAAGTGCCTGGTATTGAAGTGGTTAAAATGGTGGGTGTTGCAATTTTTTTTTTTCACGCAGTATTTGCGCAGCGATTTTTCAAACGCAATTTTTTGGGAAAAAACACACTTTTTTTAAATTTTAATGCACTAAACACACACTGTTGCTCAAATGTTTGATAAAATGAAAAAGATGATCTTATGCCGAGTACATGGATACCAAACACGACATGCTTTAAAATTGCGCATAAACGTGCAGCAGTGACAAACTACATACATTTTTAAAAGCCTTTACAGGTTACCATTTTAGATTTACAGAGGATGTCTCCTGCTAAAATTACTGCCCTCGTTCTGACCTTTGCGGTGATACCTCACATGCATGGTGCAATTGCAGTTTACATATGACACCAGACTGATGCTTGCGTTTGCCTTTGCATGTGATTATGGGGGGACAGGGGTGCTTTTTTTTTTAATTTATTTTTGCTTTTTTATTAAATTTTTAAACTGTTCTTTTTATTTTTAATCATTTTTATTGTTATCTCAGAGAATGTAAATAACCCCTATGATAGCAATAGGTAGTGACAGGTACTCTTTTTTTTGAAAAAAATGGGGTCTATTAGACCCTAGACCTCTCCTCTGCCCTCAAAGCATCTGACCACACCAAGATCGGTGTGATAAAATGCTTTGCCAATTTCCCTATGGCGCTGTTTATATCCCCCGACACCTAAGTCATGAAATGCTCGTAGCTTACGGTTTCTTAGGCCATAGAGATGATTGGAGCTGTTCTGGTCTCTGATCAGTTCTATGGTCAGCACCACCGTCTGCATTCTCAGGTTCTCTGCTGGCACAGGAGAGCCAGAGAAAACCATTGAGGGGGGGGGGGCGGTACGTTCCCTCCCACTGCTTATAAAAGGCTAATTAGCCGCTAGGATTGCTTTTATATGAAAGCTGACCGCTGGCTGAAAAGAATGATACCTAGATACCTAAACCTGCAGGCATCATTCTGGTATAACCACTCAAAGTCCAGCAACATACCAGTATGTTGCTGGTCCTTGGGCATACATTGTAATGTTTTTTTTTTTTTCATGCAGCCTGTGGGCTGAACGAAAAAAAGAGATTGATCGGTCGGTATGCCCACCATCAGAATAGTGCCATTCATCCACCTACTTATTATGATGGGCATATTTGTAACATTTTTTTTTTCTTTTTAACTGTGGTGATGAAATCGCCTCCAACAGCGCTGGAGTCACGGCTTTATGTTTCGTGGGAGCAAACGCTGTTGCTGTCAAGATAAATAAACCCGTGCTGCAGCTGAATGGCGTACCTGCTAAGCAAATGATGGTTAACAATAAAACAAACATTACAGTATAACATACCATACCTGCAAAGCAAATACAATAAAACATAGTAAAAATAAAACATTGCAATCTGTGCCTAAAAAAATATATGCTGAAGCATGGGGGCAATCCACCCCTAATGTTAGGAGCAAATCGCTCCTCCACCCCTGCCCCCATGTTTCGGCATATATGCTCTTTTTTTTTTTTTTTTAACTGTGGTGGTGAAGCCAATGGAGTCATGGCATTATGTATCGCGGGAGCAAACGCTGTTGCTGTCAAGATAAATAAACCCGCGCTGCAGCTGAATGGTGTACCTGCCAAGCAAATAATGGTTAACAATAAAACAAACATTACAGTATAACATACCATACCTGCAAAGCAAATACAATAAAACATAGTAAAAATAAAACAGAGAGAGAACGATAGATATAGAACAATAGTGAGCGAACAGTAGAGAGTGAACATAAGAGAGCGAGCAATAGAGAGAGAAGAAAAATACAATCACAACTATTTTTGTATTTTTTTTTTTCACTTTTATAAAAACTGTAAAAAAAACTGTAAATTGAACGTTGCAGATTAGGGTCTCTCAAAGTGTGATGGCCATCACATCTTTCGAGACCCTGTGTTAGTGTTCCTATGACTGTGTGGTGCTGTACCCTACGCTAATACTCCACTAGTGTGTGGTAGCATTTGAAACACTCGCCAATGCAGAGACCAGGATGGTCCGGACAGGAGGGACAATAAAAGTGAGTGTCACGCCTAAATCCGCGTTTACTGCAGACACGACATCTTCTTTGGCGTGTTCTTTGGGTAGGGGTACCAGGGAGGACATTAGGAAAATGCCTCTCATGCAGTCGGCTCACTGCATTTGCGTTGGGAAGTTGGGCAAGAGCACCGTCTGGAAACAGAGGGGCTCTGACAATCTCTTCCTGGAATTTTTAAGGAAGGATCCAGTCCATTCTGAAGCTTTGTATAGCACAAAAGCGTTCAGAAAAGCCAATTGAAATAAATAAACAGACACTTTTTTGTAGCAGTGTCTGGCCTTACAGGACGACGCCATCAACTTGTTGTTGAGGTCCACCCCTCCCATGTTAATGTTGTATTCGTGGACACAGAGGGGTTTCTCCACAACACCAGTCACCTTAGGAATTTGGACTGCCGTGTCTGCGTGAAGCAAGGACAGAACGAAAACATTCCGTCACTTCACTGCTAACAAATTATTACACTTCAAGCAGGCTCTCTCCCCCGTCTAAGTCGGGATTCTACAAGCCATTGGGGGAAGCCCCGGCGATTAGATAGCATGGTGTCACATGCGCCAATTCCATAATCAAAAAGGTGACTAAAAAGTGTCACGCTCGTGTAATAATTGTCCATGTACAAGTGGTACCCCTTTCCGAATAAGGGTGACATCAATTACCACACTATCTTACCAGCGCTCCCTATGTAGTCTGGGCAGTTCTCTGGCTCTACGTTACTATCTTTTCCCTTGTAAACCATAAAACTATATGTAAAGCTGTTGCCCTGTCACAGAGCTTATACATCTTTACCCAGTATCTGGCACGCTTGCCGATCAAATCCAGGGTCACCCCAAGGATGACAAAGTTCATTGTCATTGAAGTGCATGAACCGCAAGATCTACTAGTATCTTGTCCTGGTCATGGAGGCAGAGAATAAGGGCATATGATGAATTGGGTCAGTGGACCAATATGACTGCAACTCAATCTTTTTAGTTATGCCCAAGAGGAGGGATAGGCCCAGAAAGGTTTTAAATTCGGCAACCGTTATTGGTTTCCAATCTCTGGCAAGGGTCAGCTGGGGATTAGCGGCGATGAATTGACCAGCATACAAATTGCTTTGGTCCACAATAGATCTAAAGCGATGAGTGAAAAACAGTGAATAAGTGACGTAAAATCAACTGTTTTCACCTGAATTCCGGGTTAGCCAGTGAATGGGGGAAGTATGGGTGCTGCAGAAGTGATGGGCTCCCAATTAGGATTGGCAAATGCAGCAGGAAGGGCACTATGGGCTCGACGGGCCTGTGTTTGTCTTCTTAGTGGCAGCGGTACACTACACGTGCTTGCCACCTCGCCAGCTTGAACTGCACTTATGGACTCGCCACGTCACCAAGAGTTACTACAGTGCTGGATGTATGACCAGGATGTACTAGGCCGCTGGTACTTGCCAGTTTACCAGAAGGATGAACGGCGCTAGTACTGACTCTGCTCCATACGAGGGACCTGCGGTTCTTGCACCTTAACGACAGCAGAAGAACGGGGTCTGGTACGCCTGACCTTGGCAGGGACCACAGCTGCTGCTGTCTACAGGTTCGTATTCTGAGCCTGAATCTGACAGATGAGTGATTTCCTCTTCACTATCTGTCATGCTCCGAAACGTGTAGGCCTCTTCACTACTGTACCTTCGATTTGACATTTTGGTCTCTAAATTTTCTGGTACAGTAGTGAGACTCGCAGGTAAAAAAGTTTGTGACTGTTAGCGACTGATTCAAACGCTACCAAAGGGATCAGGTCTGACACTGCGAACTCTGCAGTTATGTGTTTAGTGTTTGGTAAGTGACAGTGATCGATTGATACTGCACTTGGGTGGGCTGGGCAGAGGGGCTAAACGCAGGTGCTAGCAGGTATCCAGGCTGATCCCGCTAACACTGCGTTTTTGGGAACCCTAAACTGCTGGGGACGTTGGTATAGATCTGATCAGATATCGATCCGTTCAGAAACTATGCTATTAAAGGGAGGTGTATGGTGCGTGCGATGGTGTTAGCACTACTGACACTGATCTGACGCTGCCTGGGGTGACGCAGACCCTATCTGACGCTAAAGCCTAACTCCAATCACCCGCCGGGTGATCGGGGGGTTAAACCTTTATTGAGTAAAATACGGCGGGTGCCCTGACGCTATAAAAAAAAATCTAGCTAAACTGCGTCACCCGTGACACTTATACAGTGATCACAGGTGACGGGGTAATCAAGGGGTTAAACCTTTTTTTGGGGGGGGTCCCTAGACCTATCTGGGACTAATACTAATTGCACTAACGCTGATTTGTGTCACTAAGAACACCAGTACAGCGATAAAAAAAAATCTGATTTCTTTACTGAGTGACACAGTGACAGGTGGTGAAGGGGTTAACTGGGGGGGTGATCGGGGGGTGAATTGTGTGCTTACTTGACCTGGTGTCAGTGTAGTGTTGTGCAACTCACTTTTAGGTGTTATCTCTCCTTGGTCTGTAACGGAAAAGACGGACACAAGGACAGATGACTTCACTTCCCCTGTCAGTGCCTGGGCCTGGGGATTAATCGGTTCGTGATCGTATCCGTTCCCCGCCGGCCGCACGCGCGATGTTTAGCTCCGACGCTTTGCGCAGCCGGACCAACCTGCTGCAGTATAACTTTGGCGGCTGGTCCGGAACCGGTTAATTTTCATATGTTTTATTGATAATATAATTATTATTATTTAGTAGTGGTCTTTATCAATATTATTATTCAATAGTAAAGCAATAGTTATTAATCTTTATTAATGTATACTATGTTATTCCATAAATATAGAGAAAGTCTTCATTTTTAAATGTTGAACTTTAGATGACCTCTCTGGACAGTCACAATTTTCCTGGGTGTATTAGGATACTTCATAGTTTTTAAATTCACTAATTGGAAGAGAAGCACTTTGACAGCAGTTGAACTACAGCCTGATAAGATAATATTCCTTAAAGGTAATAATCATTGTCAAGAATAAGTGATAAAAAACTTCTTATACTGATGGTTTTAAAATTATGTGGAATATGGGAAAGTTATGTACATTAATTTAGTTTGACAGGGTCAAAAAGGTCTGCGTTTACCCCCATTATAACTGTTAAAATACATTGAATAAGAACACTGATATGTATGTATGTATTAATAATTAGACAATATTGAATAAACTAGTTAGCTTTGTGTGTGTATATGTGAACTACATTTTTTGGAATTTACGCAGCTTTTAGTTTATGATTATCTATCTCATTTCTTGAGGTGCTATAATGGCAGGGCAGTACAACCCCCCCCAAAAAAAATGACCCAATTTTGGAAAGTAGACACCCCAAGGAATTTGCTGAGAAGCATGTTGAGCACATTGAATATTTTATTTTTTTGTCACAAGCGATTGAAAAATGAGAAAATAAAATGTACACAAAGTTGTCACTGAAATTATATATTGCTCACACATGCCATGGGCATATGTGAAATTACACCCGAAATACATTTTGCTGCTTCTCCTGAGTACAGGGATACCACATGTGTGAGACTTTTTGGGAGCCTAGCCGTGTACAGGACCCTGAAAACCAATCGCCGCCTTCAGGCTTTCTAAGAGCGTAAAATGGTGATTTCACTCCTCACTACCTATCACAGTTTGAAGCCAAGATAGCACAACCCCCCACAAAAAATGACCCCATTTTGGAATGTGGACACCCCAAGCTATTTGCTGAGAGGCATGTTCAAGTCCATGGAATATTTTATATTTTGCCACAAGTTTTGGGAAAAAAAATTTTTCACAAAGTTGTCACTAAATGATATTGCTCAAACATGGCATTGGAATATGTGCAATTACACCCCAAATTCTTCCGCTTCTCCTAAATACAGGGATACCACTTGTGTGCTACTTTTTGTCACTCCAACTGGGTACAGGACCCCCCAAACCAATCACTGCCTTCAGGCTTTCTAAGCGCGTAAAATGGTGATTTCACTCCTCACTACCTATCACCTTTTCGGAGGTCGTGAAATGCCAAGATAGCACAACCCCCCCCCCCCCCCCCCCCAAATGACCTCATTTTGGAAAGTAGACACCCCAAGCTATTTTCTGAGAGGCACGTTGAGTATTTTGCAGATCTCGCTTTTTGTCACAAAGTTTTGAAAATTAAAAAAAAAAAAAAAAACATTTTCCTTTTCTTTCATAATTTTCAAAAACAAATGAGAGCTGCAAAATACTCACCATGCCTCTTAGCAAATACCTTGGGGTGTCTACTTTCCAAAATGGGATCATTTGGGGGGGGGGGTTTGGGCTATCTTGACATTTGAGGGCCTCCAAAACTGTGATAGGTAGTGAGGAGTAAAGTCACCATTTTACGCCCTTAAAAATCCTGAAGGCGCTGCTTGGTTTTCCGGGTCCTGTACGCGACTAGGCTCCCAAAAAGTCCCACACATGTGGTATCCCCGTATTCGGGAGAAGCAACAGAATGTATTTTGGGGTGTAATTTCACATATACCCATGTTATGTGTGAGCAATATAACATTTAGTAACAACTTTGTAAAAAACATTGGGGTGTCTACTTTCCAAAATGGGGTCATTTGGAGGGAGGGGGGTTGAACTGTCCTGGTATTTTATGCACAACATTAGAAGCTTATGCCACACATCATCCACTCTTCTAACCACTTGAAGACAAAGCCCTTTCTGACACTTTTTATTTACATGAAAAAAATATTTTTTTTTTGCTAGAAAATTTCTTTGAACCCCTCAAACATTATATATTTTTTTAAAGCAAAGGCCCTACAGATTAAAATTATGGGTGTTGCAATTTTTATTTTTCACACAGTATTTGCGCAGCGATTTTTCAAATGCGATTTTTTTTGAAAAAAAAAAACAATTTTTTGAATATTAATGCACTAAAACACACTATATTGCCCCAGTGTTTGGTAAAAATAAAAGATGATCTTATGCCGAGCACATAGATACAAAACACGACATGCCTTAAAATTGCGCACAACCGTGCAGCGACAACAAACTACATACCTTTTTAAAAGCCTTTACAGGTTACCACTTTAGATTTACAGAGGAGGTCTGCTGCTAAAATTACTGCGCTCGATCTGATGTTCACGGGAGTACCTCAAATGCATGGTGCAATTGCTGTTTACATATGACACGAGACCGAAACTTGCATTCAACTTTGTGTGCGAGCATGGGGGGACAGGGGTGCTTTTTTTTTATTATTCTTTATTTTACTTTTTTATTTTATTTGTACACTGTTCCTTTCATATTTTTTTTCTAATCACAGGGAATATAAATATCACCTATGATAGCAATAGGTAGTGACAGGTATTCATTTTTTTTTTTTTTTTTTTTAAATTGGGGTCTATTAGACTCTAGATCTCTCCTCTACCCTCAAAGCATCTGACTACACCAAGATCAGTGTGATAAGATGCTTTCTCAATTTCCCATTGCGCTGTTTATATCCGACGAAACCGAAGTCATGAAATGCTCATAGCTTCCGGTTTCTTAGGCCATAGAGATGATTGGAGCCATTCTGGTCTTCAATCAGCTCTATGGTCAGCTGGCAGAACCACCGGCTGCATTCTCAGGTTCCCCGGTGGGACAGGAGAGCCCAAGAAAACTATGAAAGACGGGGGGGGGCGCGACTTTCCCTCTCACTGCTTGTAAAAGCAGTCTAACGGCTAATAAGTCGCTAGGATTGCTTTTACATGAAAGCCGACTGCTGGCTGTAAAGAACATTACCAAGATAATACCTAAACCTGCAGGCATCCTTCTGGTATAACCACTCAGTCAGTACGTTGCTGGTCCTTGTTGGGCATATATTATGTTCTTTTTTTTATGCAGCCTGTAGCTGAACGCAAAAAAAAAAAATTGATGGGTATGCCCACTTCCATGAAGCAGCTGCAGGCTCTGGAATCAATAATGGCAGAAACTTGTAAAGTCCTTCCTGGGAGCTGCAACAAGATGGAGAGAGCAAGGTGAGCAGGGGTCTTGACCCAAGTGGATGCATGATCAGATGAAACGGATAGACACTTACGGAATTTGGCGGGACAATTTCTGTCGTAATGCCCAGGTTCTCCACAATACAGGCATAGGTTATTCACCTGGTGACAATGGTGTTCTTCCAAGGAGAGTAGGGCGAAGTACTCCTAGCTGCATGGGTTCAGACGTGTCAGGCGAGGAAGCTGGCTGTGCTGAAGGACCCGGGTGATAGTAATTGGGTAATTGGGAACTCTCGATCCAGGTAGGACAGGAAGGCCCAGTTGCCCCTTCAGCTCTTCGCTCCCTCAGACGCCAGTCAATCTCTATAGCTAAATTGACTAGTGCATCCAGGGTCTGGGGTATTCCAACTCAGGCCAGTTCATCTTTCAAAGGATCTGACAGTCCCATTCGGAACTGGTAACGAAGGGCAGCGTTGTTCCAGTTCTTATCCACACACCATCACCTGAATTCAGCAACATAATCTTCCGCAGCCCTGCGTCCTTGTTGAAGGGTATGCAGAGAGGCAGTTGCAGTGAGCTGTGACTCCTCATACAGCTGGGCCATAGCATCAAAAAAGGTGGTTAGGTTGTTTAACACTTCGGCTTTCTGTTCCAGAAGGCGGTGGGCCTAAGTTTGGGGTTCACCCAGGAACAAGGAGACAACAAAACCCACTTTGGTGACCTCTAGGGAGCAGGTACGTGGTTGTAGAGCAAAGTATAGGTCACATGCATTTCGGAATGCCCTGAATTTGCTTCGTTCCCCAGAGAACTTTTTAGGGATGTGAACCATTGGTTCAGGTGAAAGCATAACAACTGTAGGAGAAGAGGCAGTACTGGCTGAAGAAGTAAAGGTGTGGGAAGACCCCTGGGTGCCGGTGGGAAATGTAAGTACTTGAACCCATTCCTCCAGTCAGGTGTATGCCTCCTGAAGATTTTTAACAGCCTGGTTCAAGCCTGCCAGGTGTAGGCAAAGTTCCTTCATAGGTGAGGCTCCCTGCTCGGACATGGCTGTCTGCTACTGTCACTTACCTAGTAGACAAGCCCAAACTGCAGCGGAAGGCCTCCCTTGTGCCTCCATCTCGAGGCCCTGGTAGAGTAAACAGGAGTGAGGAGTGGCACGAGCACCTGGCAGGATCAACAGCAGGAGGTAAGTCCGGAATTCAGAAAGCTCAGCACAGGAGAACAGCAGACTGGAACTGGAGCAGTGGACTGGACCTGGAACAGGCTGGATCAGCAGACAGGTGCAGCAGCCTGGCTTGGAGCTGGAGAGCAGACTGGAACCTGGAACAGGCTGGGTCAGCAAACGGTGTAACAGGCTTGAGCTGGACAGCAGACTTAACCTGGAACAGGCTGCATCAGCAGACAGGTGTAACAGGCTGGAACTGGAACAGCTGACTTGGAGCAGGGTAGCAGACTGGAACAGGCTGGATCAGCAGACAGGTGCAGAAGACTGCAGGAAGATTCCTTCAGAAACTCAGAAGGGTCAGGCAGGCCGGGTCGGTTTTCAGGTGGGCAGCAGAAGGACCAAAGGAGCAGGCAGAAGAGAAGTCAGACAGGCCAGAGTCAGGTGCAGGCAGATGGCAGGGATGGCCAGAGGAAAGCCGGGTAAAGCACAGGAGCAGATTTCAGATATCGGGAACACACAAAACGCTGTAGAGCAGACCGCAAAGTTCCTGTGTGTCAGTCTGGTTTAAATAGCCCGCCTGGCATTAGTGGGCACGCACACTTGCACGTGCCCGCTCGCGCATGCGCATTGGTGCCCGCGATCGTGCACCAGCAAGTTTTGAACACCTGTTACTGGCAGGATCTTCCTGACAGGAGGACAGAATGAAAACATTTCACATATTTTCCCTCGTAAACCATAAAACTATATAGCCTCTTGCCCTGTCACAGAGCTTATACATCTTGACCCCATATCTGGCACCCTTGCTGGGAAGATAATGTTTGAAAGCCAAGAGGACAGAAAATTTAATCAGGGACTCATCAACGCAGACAACTTGATCAGGAGTAAACAAGGCTGCAAACCTTGTTGGTTGAAGTGGTTTACAAGGGGCCGAATTTCGTGGAGCCGATCGTATCCAGGGTCACCCCGAGGACGACAGAGTTCATTGTCACTAAAATGCACGAACTGCAAGATCTGCTTGTATCTAGCCTTCATGGATGCAGAGAACACGGGCATATGGTGAATTGAGTCAGTGGACCAATATGACCGCAACTCACTTTTTTTTAGTTATGCCTATGAGGAGGGATAGGCCCAGAAAGGTCTTAAATTCAGAAACCATAAAAGGTTTCCATTCTCTGGCAAGGGTCAACTGGGGATTAGCAGCGATGAATTGACCAGCATACAAATTGCTTTAGTCCAGAATAGATCTATAGAGATCTTCAGTGAAAAACCGCAAATAAAAATAAAGTGACATAAAATCAACTGTTTTACTATACTAGTAAGGGAGGTTATGGTGCGTGCGTGGGTGTTAGCACTAGAGGCACTAATCTGACGCTGCCTGGGGCTGACGTTGATCCTAACTGACCCTAAAACCTGATGTCACCCGTCGGGTAATCAGGGGGATAAACCTTAGGTAATATACAGCGGGTACCCTGATGCTATAAAAAAAACCTAACCAGCGTCACCTATGACACTGATACAGAGATCACTGGTGACAGGGGATTGATCAAGGGGTTAGACCTTTATTAGTTGAGTACCCTAGACCTACCTGGGCCTGCTACTAACTGCCCTAATGCTGATTTAGCGTCACAAGTGACACCAATGCAGTGATCAGTGAAAAATCTGAAAACTGCAATTCATGACAGGGAGTGAAGGGGTTAACTGGGGGAGTGAAATGTGTGCCTACCTGTACTGTGTGAGTGTAGTGTTGGTGCAACTCACTTTTAGATGTCCTCTCTCCGCGCTCCGCTCTGGAACTGAAAAGAATTCCAGGATGGGAGGTGACGTCACGTCCTCTGCCTGTGTTTACATTACACAGGCAGAGGGGGCATTTCATTGGTCAGAACCGATCAGCAGGTCCAGGCCAGAAATCATTGGCCTGGACCTGAAGACTGATCGGTTCTGCAACAAATCTGATCGCCACGGGCACAAGCGACGTATGGATATGTGCTTTTGCGCACCCGTGCCATTCTGCCGACGTATATCGGCGTGAGCTGGTCGGGGACCGGTTAAGGTTATGGGTAAAATTGTGATGCAGGCATTACATTGATATTAAGGTTCAATAACATACTTATGCTGCGTACACACGGTCGAATTTTCCGTCAAAAAATGTTCGATGGGAGCTTGATGTTGGAAATTCCGACCGTGTGTAGGCTCCATCGGACATTTTCCATCGGAATTTTCTGACAACAAAATTTGTTGTCTAAAATTCCGATCATGTGTACACAATATCAACACTCAAAATTCCACGCATGCTCGGAATCGAGCAGAAGAGCCGCACTGGCTATTGATCTTCAATTTTCTCGGCTCGTCGTACGTCACCGCGTTCTTGACGTTCGGAATTTCCGACAAAATTTGTGTGACCGTATGTGTGCAAGACAAGTTTGAGCCAACATCCGCCGTAAAAAAAACATGGATTTTGTTGTCGGAGTGTGCAATCGTGTGTATGCGGCATTAGAATTACTTTTTTGTTGTGTGGAAAAACTTTTTAGAGTAGAATACATGTGTCACCTGTATTACTTGTGCTAAATGCATATCAGAGATGGATTAATCTGCATTGTGTGCAATGACTTTCAGGTCCTCCAGAGTGTACACAGCAGGACATTTATGACAATAGATTAGGTTTCATTTTCTGTTATAAGTTGAAAAATGTGTATTGTATGCGTATATACTAGGGATGCACCGAAATTTCGGCCGCCGAAACATATTGGCAGAAAATGGCCTTTTCGGCAAAATGCCGAAAGAGAATTCTTTCCGATAATGGCACCGAAAATCACGCATGCGCAGTAGCGGTGGGCGGCATGCACATTCCTCGCGGTTAAGATGCCGCACTCTTAAGCACGTTCCCTGCTGAGACGCTGGCACCTTCCCCGCGGACGCTCCTCGTGCTTGAGAGACGCTGCTGGGACCTGAGAGACAACTTCATAGAGGGCTGCACATAGCATACTCAAGTACAAGAGTGGGCACTGTCCCTCCTGCATGGCTACCATTACTACTATTCGCCGGTGAGCATTTTTCCTTATTTAAACTGACAGAAACAATCCAATTAGTAGTATTATTTTATTTTATTATAGTACTGAAACTGAAATGATGATCGTTCTGTCTATAGCAGTCAAACAACATGTATTACTTACTACTTGGCCTTTGTTAAACAACAAGCCAGCACTCTTGCCATGCAATACTAGTATTTAAAATTTCTGTCTGCACTGCAGTAGATCTGACATGTAGCAAAAAGATTTTATATAATTGAACTGATTAAATATGATCTGAAATGGAATGGAATGGATTGCAATTGCATGCTATTTATTTTTTGAGCTATTCTGCGGCTATAAAATGTATGCGCTTGTGGTTGTCATTGAGTATAGTTATATTACACATGACAGCAAGCGCATGAATTTTTTTAAACATGACATGACAGTATGCAATAAATATAATATAGTTATTTAGTATAACTATAAAACTAGTATACTACACTGACAAAGTGTCAAATTCAATGACTACAAGCACAAGTTTATAGTATACTACAAAATAGCTCAAAAAAATAAAATAGCATGCAATTGCAAACTGCAAGCAATCCATTCCATTTCAAATCAAATTTAATCAGTTCAATTATCTCTTTTTGGTACAAGTCAGTTGTACTGCAGTGCAGACATAACTACCTTGCATGGCAAGAGCTGCACCTAAAAAAAAAAAAAAAAAAAGATTGGTTATTTATTTTTTAAAGCTGCCTTCTGGGGTTTAGCTTTTAAATTGATTTTGTCCTCCCCCCCCCCCCCCCTTAGATTTCACTCCCACTATAAACAATCATTCTGTGCTATTATTCTGCGCTACCAGCAAAGGTGGACCATGTCTGCAGTGTGGAAATATTTTAAAGTTTCTGATAAAGACCCCAAATTTGCAATCTGTAGTCTTTGCTCAGCAGAAATTTCAAGAGGGGGTACAGTGCCAAGGCATTTTTCAACAACAGGTTTGATACACCACCTGAAAACACGTCATCCAGTTCAGCATGCAGATTATAAGAAAACAGCGCCACTTTCAAAAAGTGCCTCAGGCTTAACACCATCTGTGGCCACAGTCTTTGAAAAGGTTAAAAAATTTACAAGTGACCGTCCCAAAGCTTGTGCCATTACAGATAATATTATGGAATTAGATGACCAGCCATTCTCCGTTGTGGAGGACATGGGATTCCGTAGGCTCATGCAACATCTTAAGCCACGTTACTCACTACCAAGCAGACGCTACTTTGCAGATACCTATCTACCTGAATTGTTTTGCAGTGTTGGAAAACACGTTCATGAGCTCATGACTACCCACATCATAGCAATCAGTTTTACTACCGACATTTGGAGTTCAGACGTCAGTCCAACAAGCATGCTTAGCCTGACAGCGGAGTGGATAGATGACAAATTTCAATTGCAAAACATCCTACTTAACGCACGTGAGTTTGTTGGATCACATACAAGTGAAGAGGAACACACTCCCTCCATATGTGATATGTTTGAAGAAAATTTACACGAATGCACCCCAAACCATAGCGGTGCCACAACAAGTGCAGCTACCCAACAGCTGGACATTTATTTAGCTGAACAGCCTATTGCCAGAAGCGTCAATCCCCTTGAGTACTGGTGCATCAACAAAGAACGTTTTCCCTTACTTGCACAGATTGCACGCAGATATTTATCTGCCCCAAGCACCAGCACAGAGAGTGAGAGACTATTCAGTCTAGCATCTCATATTCTTGATGAGAAGAGAAACCGTCTCTCCTGTGAGAAAGCTGAACAGCTTTTGTTCTTAAAACAAAATCTGCAACTTTTACTGAAATAGATTTAAAAATCCGTAGCATAGACCAATTAATTTACCATGTTCAACATAGTAAATGAATTGGTATTGGATTGTGCTATTGGACAATTGGAACATACAACATAGTATGACTGACTACCTAGTATGTTCCAATTGTCTAGTAGTTGTGCCATTTATTGGTTGTTCATTGTAGTTCTTCTACAGTTTTTTGCACTTCAATTTAAGAGAGAGCTCCAGCTTTTCAGCTTTTGAACTACTGTACCATAGTTTGTTGCTGTTGGGCTAAACTATGTCTCTCCCTAAGCTGTCAGCCCGCTGCATGTGCAAATGCAAAACTGTAAGTTCTGTATCTGTGGCTGTCTACATACTACAGTACTATACCGCACTGTGTCCGTTTATGGGCGGTGACTACCATAGACACAGACTAGACTAGTCTACATTGCTTGCTGTGATTGGCTGAACACCGCTGCTGTAGACTAGTCTGTGTTCCACTTCCAGGATGTCTCCACCCATACCCGGGGGCCAGAACACAGTGCGGTCTACTGTATGACTAGTATGTATCTAGCCCGCAGCTACATGCATACACTTTTATATGGCACATCCAGCCGCTGACACCTTAGGGAAAGAACTTGGTGGAAAAAAAACTACTAGTTCTCATTTAAGTTGAAAGAAAATGTGTAAGGTAAAGTCTACAGGCTTGGAAATATCAGTTTGTAAATGGATAGAAAACTGGCTAAAAGACAGAATTCAGAGAGTAGTGGTTAATGATTCTTACTCTGAATGGTCTAAGGTTATCAGTGGTGTACCCCAAGGTTCAGTGCTGGGACCCTTACTTTTTAATATCTTTATAAATGATATTGGGTCTGGGATCGAAAGTAACATTTCTGTCTTTGCAGATGACACCAAGCTATGCAATGGAATAACGTCCTTACAGGATGTCTCCAATTTACAAGCCGACCTCAATGCACTGTCTAATTGGGCGACTATGTGGCAGATGAGGTTTAATGTTGAGAAATGTAAAGTTATGCACTTGAGGGCTAAGAATATGCATGCATCATACATGCTAGGGGGAGTACAACTGGGGGAATCCATGATGGAGAAGGATCTGGGGGTTTTGGTAGATCATAAGCTCAATAATAGCATGCAATGCCAAGCTGCGGTTTCCAAAGCGAGCAAAGTCCTTTCTTGTATTAAGAGAGGTATAGACTCTAGAGAGAGAGAGATAATTTTGCCCCTGTTCAAATCATTAGTAAGACCTCATCTGGAATATGCAGTTCAGTTTTGGTCAACAGTTCTCAAAAAGGATATCGGGGAACTGGAGAAAGTGCAGAGAAGGGCAACCAAACTGATAAGAGGCATGGAGGAGCTCAGCTATGAGGAAAGATTACAGATGCCGTGTGTGTGAATGCGCTGCTCCCATCTAAATACGCTTATATCCTATCTATAAAGTGCAAACTTATTCCATATACAACATGAATCCATATAGAATCATTACATTAGGAATATAAATTATATCAAAAATTATATCAAAGAAATCCAAAAATCCAATAGTTCAATGATGTGTGTCACATATGTGGCAAAGTCTCCCAGTGATGTATTCAAATCTTCTGTCAATTGCCGTGATTGGCGTGCTCTTGTGCTAATTCAATATACTAGTGACTTAGTGCTCCACCACCACCTGTGAGATTGGCCACTCACCAGATATTTCTTTAAAACTACACCTTTGGTTCATTCATAGGGATAACCACTCCACTCAAAGGGAACTTCTTCAACAGTTATGATTGGACCTTAATGTTCCTCATAAAACATGAATAAAACGATCATCGCGCAATACCGTTTAAACTGTTTATTGTAAAAAACAAATAAAAACTGTGCACTCACATTTATATGTGCCCTCGAGCCGGCACAAAGCTATTCCAACAGTTAGGGACGGGTAGGTATAGCAGCCCAATTCGCCTATTGTGTGCTGTGCGACCTCCGTTCCTCTCCTCGTACCCGTTCGCGTCCTCACCAACCACGTTCGTACTTGATCACGTGGGTGTGTATCTCCCAGCAGCCTCTACGCGTTTCGCAATTTGCGTCATCAGGAAGCTCAAGCCGACCTCAATGCACTGTCTAATTGGGCGACTATGTGGCAGATGAGGTTTAATGTTGAGAAATGTAAAGTTATGCACTTGAGGGCTAAGAATATGCATGCATCATACATGCTAGGGGGAGTACAACTGGGGGAATCCATGATGGAGAAGGATCTGGGGGTTTTGGTAGATCATAAGCTCAATAATAGCATGCAATGCCAAGCTGCGGTTTCCAAAGCGAGCAAAGTCCTTTCTTGTATTAAGAGAGGTATAGACTCTAGAGAGAGAGAGATAATTTTGCCCCTGTTCAAATCATTAGTAAGACCTCATCTGGAATATGCAGTTCAGTTTTGGTCAACAGTTCTCAAAAAGGATATCGGGGAACTGGAGAAAGTGCAGAGAAGGGCAACCAAACTGATAAGAGGCATGGAGGAGCTCAGCTATGAGGAAAGATTACAGATGCCGTGTGTGTGAATGCGCTGCTCCCATCTAAATACGCTTATATCCTATCTATAAAGTGCAAACTTATTCCATATACAACATGAATCCATATAGAATCATTACATTAGGAATATAAATTATATCAAAAATTATATCAAAGAAATCCAAAAATCCAATAGTTCAATGATGTGTGTCACATATGTGGCAAAGTCTCCCAGTGATGTATTCAAATCTTCTGTCAATTGCCGTGATTGGCGTGCTCTTGTGCTAATTCAATATACTAGTGACTTAGTGCTCCACCACCACCTGTGAGATTGGCCACTCACCAGATATTTCTTTAAAACTACACCTTTGGTTCATTCATAGGGATAACCACTCCACTCAAAGGGAACTTCTTCAACAGTTATGATTGGACCTTAATGTTCCTCATAAAACATGAATAAAACGATCATCGCGCAATACCGTTTAAACTGTTTATTGTAAAAAACAAATAAAAACTGTGCACTCACATTTATATGTGCCCTCGAGCCGGCACAAAGCTATTCCAACAGTTAGGGACGGGTAGGTATAGCAGCCCAATTCGCCTATTGTGTGCTGTGCGACCTCCGTTCCTCTCCTCGTACCCGTTCGCGTCCTCACCAACCACGTTCGTACTTGATCACGTGGGTGTGTATCTCCCAGCAGCCTCTACGCGTTTCGCAATTTACGTCATCAGGAAGCTCAAGCCGACCTCAATGCACTGTCTAATTGGGCGACTATGTGGCAGATGAGGTTTAATGTTGAGAAATGTAAAGTTATGCACTTGAGGGCTAAGAATATGCATGCATCATACATGCTAGGGGGAGTACAACTGGGGGAATCCATGATGGAGAGAGATCTGGGGGTTTTGGTAGATCATAAGCTCAATAATAGCATGCAATGCCAAGCTGCGGTTTCCAAAGCGAGCAAAGTCCTTTCTTGTATTAAGAGAGGTATAGACTCTAGAGAGAGAGAGATAATTTTGCCCCTGTTCAAATCATTAGTAAGACCTCATCTGGAATATGCAGTTCAGTTTTGGTCAACAGTTCTCAAAAAGGATATCGGGGAACTGGAGAAAGTGCAGAGAAGGGCAACCAAACTGATAAGAGGCATGGAGGAGCTCAGCTATGAGGAAAGATTAGAGGAACTGAATTTATTCACTCTTGAGAAGAGGGGATATGATCAACATGTTCAAATTTTTAAGGGTTCCATCTAGTGAACTTGGTATAGAGTTATTCTCTTTACGGTCTACCCAGAGGACACAGGAGCACTCTTTACATCTAGAGGAAAAGAGATTTCATCTCCAAATACACAAAGGTTTCTTCTCAGTAAGAACTGTAAAAATGTGGAATAGACTCCCGCCAGAGGTGGTTCTGGCCAGCTCAGTAGATTGCTTTAAGAAAGTCCTGGATACTTTCCTAAATGTACATAATATAACGGGGTACTAACATTTATAGGTAAAGTTGATCCATGGAAAATCCGATTGCCTCTTTGGGGATCAGGAAGGATTTTTTTCCCCTGCTGTAGCAAATTGGAGCATGCTCTGCTGGGGTTTTTTGCCTTCCTCTGGATCAACTGAGGGTATAAAATTGGGTATATTGGATTGTACAATATTTTTTATTTTATTTATTGTTTTTAAGGTTGAACTGGATTAACTTGTGTCTTTTTTCAACCTATGTAACTATGTAAGATAATAAATAAAAATGTTATTATAGCATAGCAGATAGCACTGTACTGTGAAACAGAATAACGGCCTTCTGCCATATTTCTGTTATGGTTAAGAGAGTTGTTCTTTAAAGTACTACAGTACTTACTTATACATAGTTTGTACTGTTGTTGGGCCAAACTATGTCATTGTCTCTCCCTAAGCTGTCAGCCCGCTGCATGTGCAAAACTGTATGTTCTGTATCTGTGGCTGTCTACATACATAGTTACATAGTTAGTAAGGTTGAATAAAGACACCAGTCCATCCAGTTCAACCTGAGTGAGTGTGGGTGCGTATCTACAATCATCCCTATTTATTTAAGGTACCCATATAGCGCTGCCAATTCACGCAGCACTCCACACATACATCGTACACCCACAATGGTCCCTACCCTCGAACCGACAAGCCAAGGTCCCCAACTCGCATTCATATACAGTACTAGGGCCAATTTTTGAACAGAAGCCAATTAACCTACCAGCATGTCTTTGGAGTGTGGGAGGAAACCGGAATACCCAAGGGAAACCCACGCAGGCACAGGGAGAACATGTAAACTCCAGGCAGGCAGTGTCATGGTTGGGATTTGAACCAGCGACCCTTTTTACTGCTAGGCAAGAGTGCCACCCACTACACCACTGTGCTGCCCAGTACCGCACTGTGTTCCGGGTATAGGCGGTGACTTCCATAAACACAGACTAGTCTACATTGCTTCCTGTGATTGGCTGAGCACCGCTCAGTCTGTGTTCCAGGATGTCTCCGCCCATACCCGGGGCCGGACACAGTGCGGTCTACTGTATGACTATGTATGTAACACGCAGCTACATACACTTATCGCACATCCAGCCGCTGACACCTTAGGGAGAGAGAACTGAATTACTAGTTCTGATGTAAGTTGGAAATGAATAAAATATAAAAAAGTCAGTCTTTGGCATTTTTATATTATTATATTAATAATAATTATTATTTATTTATTTTTTTATGCCTGTTTTATTTGGTATGGTGGTGCAATGTGCACTGGCTGCAGTCTTATTTTATTTTTATCTTCTGTGTCCACTGTCCAATTTTATGTGGGTTACTTTTTATTAAAGTACTTTTTGACATTAATGGATTGTAGCATTCTTTTCTTCATAAAATTAATGATTAAGTTGAATATAAATAATATAAAGAATACGAATGTAACACAATTTTGTATATCCAATAATTGTTTTGTGTAATATATAAAAAAAAAAGCCTGTTTCGGTTTTCGGGATCAAGGAATATTTATTTTTGGTATCGGTTTCGGCACCAAAAAACCCATTCGGTGCATCCCTAGTATATACTGTGTGTTGTGACATTATAAAAGGCAAGGTGATTGATGGATGTTATGTTTCACCTCGCATGCGTTCATTTTCTAACCAATGACACAAAACTCCCTGGTCATATCTCGCCTCGACTACTGCAACTCCCTCCTCCATTGGCTTACCTCTACATAGTCTATCCCTCCTTCAACCCATCATGAATGCTGCTGCCAGACTCTTCCACCTTACCAATCACTCTGTATCTGCTACTCTCTGTTAAGCCCTCCACTGGCTTCCGCTCACCCAACAAATTAAATTTAAAACACTAACAACTACTTACAAAGCCATCCACAACTCTGCCCCCAGCTACATCACTGACCTAGTCTCAAAATACCAACCTGATTGTTCTCTTCGTTCTCAAGACCTCCTGCTCTCTAGCTCCCTCATCACCTCCTCTCATGCTCGCCTCCAGGACTTTTCCAGAGCCTCTCCAATCCTATGGAACTCCTTACCCCAATCTGTCCGATTTATCTTCTACTCTATTAGCTTTTAGATGATCCCTGAAAACCCTCCTCTTCAGAGAAGCCTATCCTACCCACAAATAACAACTATATTTTCATTTTCTCCACCTGATCATTTCTCACAGCTATTTTGTTCCACTTAACCCTCCCTTCTAGATTTAACGAGCAGGGCCCTCTGATCCCTCTTGTATTGTAACTGTACTGTCTGCCCCCATGTTGTAAAGCGCTCCTGGTTTTACCAGCCACCTTAGCAGGGTTGGTTCTGGACCAGATTTTACAGTCCACTTATGTCCACCAACAGGTGGTATAAATAAAGCAGGACTGGAGCAAAGAATTGCTCTTGGCCTGAGACTCAGGAAGCCAAAACCTGAGAGAGCTGCTTATGTGAAGTTTGCTTTGTGAGAGAGAAAAAGGGTTTGCATTTTGTGGGTGACTGGGAGAAGCCCTTCACCCCTAAGTTAGGAACCTGCAATGTTTAGTTAGTGCTTGGATGGCAAGGATTTATTTTCAGTTTTGTTTGTTTAATTTCCATGCAACCTTTTAAAATAAAACTGGCTACTAGTCAGATTTTTAGAAAACCTGCTGTTTGGACTACCTTTTTCCCAGAGAGTGTGAATCACAATTTAGCTAACCCCTGACAGTGTGTATATGTATGTATGCATGTGTATGTTTGTTTTTTTTATTATCCCTGAAGAGTAGAGGGATGGGAAGAACAGATCAGTGCAGAGAGATTTTGTTGGCGATAGTGATACACTACTAAGTACTAAAAACGAATCAATAATTTATCTAATAATATTTACCTAATATTTCTTCTATACGTGTTGTAAAAATTACAAATCTTTCTCTTCCGATTCCTCCTTTTGAATGAAGACAAATTAATGGTTTTCGTTTAAATATCCCTTGAAGTCAAAATTTTGGTTTTTGCTTTTTTGGGTGGGAGGGTAGGAGTGTGATATTCCCAGGCATTTATCTCCAGCTGTATGTTGACACTGATTTATTGTCTCCCCTTTGTTCAGCCAGGACTGGAGCTTCGTCAATGGGACAATCTATTCTGCAGTTGTGAGCATGCTCAGTCTTACCCTATGTTTTATCTTGGAGCTGTCCTTTCAGCACCATGAGATTGCAAGCCACCCGATTTGTTTCCTCGAGTCTGCTCTATTCCCTCGGAAGCTGCTTCTTGTGATGGTGAGTAAAAGAACTGGATTTTTCTTGTCATTGTCGTATCTCTCTGCATGACTGGTGAACTGGAATAGACATAACAGGGTGGGTCTGCCTGTTACCGAGTCTTTCCTGCAGCCTTCTAAAGGACACCTTGAAATACACCGAGATCATCCTGGAATGTAGCATCTGTCGAGGTGGTTAGGACTGCAGTGTGTTGTGATGTTAGTATTGCAGTGTGGTGATGTTAGTATCATACACATGCCAGTTAGAAGCTATAGCCTTTTGCTGTAGAATACAGAATTGTACACCATGGTATTACTCTAGTTACCATAACAACAGATCTTTCTTTTCTTTACCTTCCTCTAAAGGTATCATGTTATATATTCCAAAACTGCAGACTTAAAACCAATCGGTATGTCCTACAGGTCCAAATGGTGTTGTTTTTAGAATGTAATATAATCGTTATATCAGAATATAAATCGTTCTAGGATTATGTAGAAGCTGGGAACAGCCTCAACTGATCAGCATGCATGAGGTGGTAGAGTGCTTCATCTGGTTACTAAGTAATACTGCTAAAGGATATTGTAGTAGTAAATCAAATTTGTTGGATTCAATTGTCTTTTTCCGTCCTGTAGTCAAGTTTTGAGTAGAGGTCTTAAATAATTTTGTACACAATAGTGTATAAAGTGTAATATGTATGTGAAAAAATTGTTTAAGGCTGGGTTCACACTTAAGCGAATTGGATTCAGGTTTCTCCGCATCAAATTCGCATGACAGGAGAGTGTGTCCGGCTCTCAATGGAGCCGGTTTCACACAGCTCCAGGCTGCAGTCCACGTTGGAAAATGGTCCTGCGCATCTTTGGCTCCATTTCAGGTGCAAATTCAGGCACAAATTCGGTACTGATTCGCACCTGAATTGGTGTACAGGGACTCGCTGGACCCCCTGCTAGGATCCGCAGCCGCATCAGTGTAAACCCAGCCTAAATCTCTGTTTTTAGGACTAACTACATTTCTTTTCTCTGTTTTTTTTAAATTAAAATATTTAAAACAATACTCTAGCACAAGAAATAAGACTAAAAGCAAACCTAATATGAATACAACTTCTGCTACATGTTTGCTCATTTGAAAAGTGTGTTAGTGCCATGTTCTGTTATAGTATATACCAGATTTGTACTTTTTATTTTGTGCCCTATCCTGATTCAGTTTTTTTGATTTGTGTAGTTGGATAGAAAAAGTTAAATCAAACAGCCCTTATTTCATCAGTCAGCAGTTAAGTGCACTTGAGGGGCATGCTTCAGCTTGCATGAAATGCTATTTCAGCGTGCCCTAAAGTGTATCTCTAGGCAGAACCTTTTTTTTTTTCTTTTAATTTTGGATGGAGTAGTAAAGGTTATAACATCTTGGAACATTTTTATTTCTGCTGTGTCCCTGCTGAGGAGATTCAGCCTCTTTGTTCTAGTTACCATTGTAACCCCTAAAGAATGTTAAAGGAAATGTAAGTTTTACAAAGAGAAGAAAAGAAGATAAATCTTTCAATAGAGGCACTCATTCCTGTGATAACTGTCTAAACGATGAATTCCCCTCACTTTGTAAAGATTTCCTTGTACTTCTATTTGTCACTAGGACATGAAGTAAAGGAAAATCTCTCTATTGACACATACAGTAAGTGGTTAAGAAAAACTGAAAGCAGTTTTAACTCTCCTCTGCTCTTTTTAGATATATATAGCCAAGCAATCTCGATGCATCCCGACTCTCTTCTGCAAACTTCACTTCCCTCCTCCTTAAAACACAGGTGGATTTTTCATAATATGCAACAAATGGCTCACTTGGTTGGGAAGGATCAATGCATTGAAAATGGATGTCCTCCCCGGTTTTTATATTTATTTCAAACGATTCCTATTTACATACCGACCTTGTACTTTAGGAAACTTCGTCGGTTGTTTTCCGACTTTATTTGGGGAGTGGCTCGTCCCAGGTAAAAGTATGACACCCTGTCTTTCCCAAAGGCTTGGGGGCAGGCGTTCCAGATGCTTCTCTATACCACAAAGCAGCAGTACTCACATAACATAATTATATTGGTTCCACCATACTGCATCCATACTATGGGTCCAACTAGAAGGTCATCTAAATCCGACTGAGCTCTGCGTTCTACAGTGAACTCCTGAAGTTTCTATCTCTTTTGGCTGATCTTATCTGCCAGACACTTTGAATTTGGGGCCGACTGATCTCAGCTGGCACAGTGTCTAAACAGTTAGGCCCCATGACTCCATTTTTTGGGACCCCTGCTTTCCCACCAGCCGTAAGTAAGTCGGATTCTGGACCCTGGCGTAAGGAGGAATGTAGGAGACTTGCCCATGTCCTTCGCGCAGACCCATGTCTGATGACAGATTCCCCATCCCGATCAATCCCTAACTGTCCTGCGCATTGGCTTCAGAGGAGACAAGCTCTATCTATGTCCGTAGTTTTCCCTCCCTGACGAATGTCCTATCTGAACCATCAGGATTCGAAGATGTGCTCCTGCAGGCCGACTCCCCCCCCCCGACCCATGTAGTTTCCCAACTTTATTCGTTACTACTCAACATTTCCTCTCCTGATCTCCCACCGTATACGCGGACTTGGGAATCAGAACTGCGACATCCTATATCACGTATAGACTGGCAAGAATACTTCTTTCTGACACATAAGCTCTCCCTGGCAATTAAAACCCAAGAGAGAAAGGGTTTAAGTTAGTAACATCTGTAAGATGGTACGGATGCCCTGCAACTATAAGACACTAAAACCCGTCCTGATCAGATGATTGTTGGAGATGTTTATCTTCTAGAGGCACCCTACTTCACATCTGGTGGGACTGCCCTCCTGTACGGCAATTTTGGCAAAAAAAAATTTGATCTGTATTGCAAACTGATGGCAACATCACTCCAACCCTCACCGGAGGTAGCTCTCCTAACTATAATTCGGAACCCTCTAAAATCAGTTAACAAAGATGTGCTGTGCCACTTCCTTGCTGCGGCATGGACAGTGATCCCTCTACACTGGAAATCGACAGATATTCCCTCTTTTGGTGATCGGACTATTGAAGTAGATCGCATTAAAGGCCTGGAATGTCTGTTGGCTCAGGAAAGTGATAGAGGAACAAGTCTATGTTATATGGACTTCTTGGTCCATGTTCTGGTACTCTGTAGAGTTTGTACCATGGGCAGAGGGCGAACAAGATGCCACCACACCTTAGCCTAGATGGAGTGTCCCCTCTTCTTTCTTCTTAATTTGATACTATTGTTTCTTTATTCTATATCCTTACCCTTTATGCTTTGCTCAATCCACGTCTGCTTTTTGAGCATTAGTTAAGTAATGCTTCCCTTTTCTGCAGAACAATACGTGATCCATATGGCATATGCTTCCTGCCAGAGATAGTTTTTCTCTACATTACACATTGCTTTATTAATCAATAACATACTGTACTTTGATACCATTTACCATAACGTTGCCTTTATGTGATAGTTTTTTCTATGTTTATATCCTTTATTTGATGAGCTTCGTAACTGTAAAATTATTGAAAAAAAAGGCCAACTTGACCTCAGTGGATTTATCATTTTTGTATTTCTTTACTTGTCAATACTGTATCATTCTGTTATATTTTATGTTTGTTATTCTTGGTTACTCAATAAAATAAGATTGAACAAAAAATCAGGATCAGGATTCAGAAGAGACATCAGCCAGGCAAAATCATACATAGGAACACAGCAGGTACACACTGGAGATGTTGACCACAGGAGGGCACAGAGGGAATTAGCAGAGCTGTTTAAATAGCTAGAAGGGGCTGGCTGTAGGCTGGACTAATGAGGCAGGTAATGGTAAACATATGAGTCACTGTTAAAACAATGAGTGCCTGGTAATTAACCAACAGCTGAGCAGCCTTGCACTGAAGGAAAAACGCTGCTAGTAACTAGTAGAAGCCCAGCCCTGACAGTAATCCCTGCTCAACGACCCCTCCCCTCGGAGGGGTACCAGGCTTGAGTGGAAAAAGTCTATGGAAAGCTTGAAGGAGAACAGGAGCATGTACGTCCAAGCATGGTGCCCAAGAGCGTTCTTCCAAACTGTAACCCTTCCAATGAACAAGGTTATTCATGCGTCTACTAAACCTTCGGAAGTCAATGATAGATTGTATCTCATGGTTGTCAACCTGATCCGGCTGAGGACATGGTACCGAGGTGGTATAGTGGTTGCACACCAAAGGTTTTAATAAGAAAACATGGAATACGTTGGAAATACACATGTTGGAAGGAAGATCTAATATGTAGGCCACTGGGTTAATCTTAAGGAGAATGCAGAAAGGCCCAATATACAGAGGCACCAGTTTTAATGAGGGAACACTGAATCGGAGGTTACGAGAAGACAGCCAGACCTTCTCCCCAATTTGGTAGGAGGGCGCAGGTAGGCGTCAGCGGTCAGCCTGGAGTCTGTACCTCTCTCTGGCGCGTTCGAAAGGATTCTTGGACCTGCACCCAAGTGGAACGGAGTTCCCAAAGATGTTCCTCCAATGCAGGAGTTCCTTGTGGAACAAGTGTGTCAGGCAACATAGATGGCTAGAACCCATAGTTCGCCATAAACTGAGATAATTGGGCAGCAACATTAATGGCACTATTGTGAGCATATTCCACACAAAATGGATCTGACCAGTTGTTATGGTGGTCAGAAATATAGCAACATAGGAACTGTTTCAAAGCTTGGTTGGCCAGTTCTGCGGCCCCATTGGACTGCGGGTCATATGCAGAGGAGAAGGAAAGCTTAATTCCCAACTGCGCACAAAAGACTTTAATGGAATCTGGGGACAAATTCTGTGGGTTGTCGTCCTTCCTGGTCATATCAGTTAGGAGTTTAACCAAAGAAGAGAAATTATGAATACATTTCCAATCATAATTTGCTAGGCTAAGAAAACGTTGTAGAGGATGTAGTAGACCTATAGGTCGAGGCCACTGTAAGACTGCAGATAATTTCTCTGGGACCATCAAAAACCCATCAATAGAGATTACATAACCCAAAAATGTAATCTGTTTGCGATGGAACTCGCACTTCTCCAACTTGCAAAACAGGTTGTTCTCTCTCAACCTCTGTAGCACATGGGAGACATCTGTGTGGTGGTTCTCTAGGGATTTCCATGTAAAAAGCAAAGTTTAAATGGGAAGCCACAGTAATATTTAATGTTTGCATTCTGGAGAATAATGAGAAAAGGACAAAGAGCTTGTCTTTTTTAGACAGCTGAATGTGCTAAATCAGCATAAAGGCTATATTGATGACCTTGGAATTTTAGGTTTGAAGATTCTCGAGCTGCACGAAGGAGGAGTTCTCTTGTGTGATAGTAGTGAAGCTTAACAATGATATCACGTGGTTGATCATTAGATTTGCGTTGGCCAAGGGCTCTTTGTACACGATCGATTTCCAATCTATCAATCAGCAATTTAGTTAATTCTTGAAAGAGTAAAGATAGATCCATGCAAGTCCTCAAAGCTTTCTGGGAGACCACGGATACGAAGATTACATCTTCTTGCTCTATTTTCGTTATTTTCTACCCGATCTTTAAGCAGGGAAATTTTGTGTAGAGCAATATTTAAACTTTTCTCATGACTATTGAGCACTACAGCAACATTATCTGTACCTTGTTCAAGGGAGTTAGTGCGATGACCCAGATGTCATGACGTAGTTCTGTAATAATAGTATGTGACGTAGCTGCCAATTCCTCCCTGATAATGTCTCTCACCTGTGTAAGGAAATTTTTGATCGATTTTTTTGATTGACACAATCTGCATTTACAATAGGATGAGGAAGGGAGTTGTGAGGACCTGGAGCTTTTGCTGAAGTCTTAGTGAGACCGGGTGACATCTCAAATGTGTGGCATGTAGAGGAGGTGGAAGAATATCCTCAGCGTTTGTATCTGGATGGAGGACTCAACCAATATGTATGCTCAGTCAATGTAGAAGGCAGCGGCAAGCGCAAATAAATGACAGGTGCGAATCACCTCGGTAAATAGCAGCGATCGGTACCCAGTGAGTGCGGAACAGTCCTACAGTGCATCCATACTAGGCTGCTGCGCACAGGCCCCCCTCTTCTCTAGGGATTTTGAATATATGATATCATCAAGGTAAACCACCACACATTGCTGCAGCATATCTCGGAGGACATTGTTAAAAAATTTCTTGAAAACTGCAGGAGTGTTGCAGAGACCAAAGGGCATTATGAGATATTTGTAGTCTCCGATTCTAGTATTAAATGCAGTTTTCCATTCATTTGCGGCTGAACCCCCGGGAAAGTAAATCTGTAACATACTACTCCATAGCCTTATCCTCCGAGACAGACAAAGGGTAAACCCGGGGGAAGTCCCCCCCTACATCCACATCCCTGGGGTCCAGCTGGGACTTGTACGGGGGGTTTCCGGCACTCACAGCTAGGTCTGGGCAGCGGAGGACGCTGAAGATTTGGGATCGATGTCACATCTGGATACAGAGCGAGGGAGGCGGATTCGCGTTCAGAGCATGCGTGCTCCTTCCTCAGGCCATACTTCCTGTTTGCCAGAATCGATTAGTGCCTGGGTATGGATGGGAAAACTCAGATCAGGAAAGGGTAACCGGAACTAGAGGCTTATCCTTCAGGATAGCTGGGGACGCAAAGATGCCACCTAAGGTCTGTTCCCTACAGGACCTCAGATGCGGGCGTTTCCCCGGACGGGTAGGACAAGACCTAACTGGCCACAGTGACCTGCCTGGCCACAGTAAAGGCACAATCTTTTCCTCCTCCTAAAGGCCCTCCGTTTGGCAGAGAGCCTTGTAAAGCCCTGCTTCATGGGTTCCACTTCACTGAAGGATTGGGCCCAGGAGGCATGGGAGGTGAGGGAGGCATGGGTGGGTATGCAAAGTTCAGAGCCAAACATACAGGAGGCTTCCGCAAGCACTCATTAAAAGAAGGTCTCTCTCGGAGTCTGGTATCAATGAGGATGGCTGCAATCTCATCTTTAATGTTATCGGAGAGACCATGAGAAAAAGTAGCCATGAGAGCCTAATTGATCCAACCAACCTCTACTGCCAGAGTACGGAATTCAATAGTGTAGTAGGCAACAGTTCTTGTACTCTGCTGTCAAAAGCCTCATGTCTATTAAACAGAGGTGGAGCGAGCAGGAATATTAAATACCCTTTTAAAGGAGGTCACAAACTCAGGGTAGTTCCGAACAATGGGTTTTTGCGTCTGCCACAGAGGGTTTTCCCAAGCCAAGGCTCTATCAGAAAGCACAGAAATAATGAAGCCTACTTGGCTTCTGTCCGTGGTGAACGCCTGGGGTAGCATCTCAAAATATATTCCAACCTGGTTGAGAAACCCTTTGCAGTGAGCTGGATTACCCTCAAAATCCTGGGGAAGCAGAGCAGAACCAGTTATACCCCTTAGAGAGGTATTATTAGAGGTCGCTGCCTGAACAATAGACCAGAACAGCAGCAGGGATGGCTTGGGACACTGGTTGTACCAGAGCAGCCAGAGTGGGAGGATCCAGATAAGCAGTTCTAATCAGGAGCGTCTGTAACGCTATGGCAAACTGATCCATGCGGTGCTCCTGCTCATCCAATCTGGAAAAAAATATTGCAACCAGGTGGATTGCCAGCAGGGTCAAACTGGGCTCTGTGTGTCTTACGGACACAGAGGCAGCTCGGGAGCGAGCACGCACAATTACCCCCATAGCAAGTGACTTGCTATGGGGGCACTCTGCAGGGGGGGGGCCAGGAGCGCCGGTGGGGGACCCGAGAAAAGGCGCAATAATGGCTGATCTGTGCAAAACCACTGCACAGAGCAGGTAAGTATAACATGTTTCTTTTTTTTTTAAAAAGAGCATGAGCCTTTACTATGACTTTAAGTTCCCCAAGCTCCTGCTGCCTCTGTTGTGGCTCGAGGTACACAAGGTACAGGCATTATTTCTGACAATTCTGCCTTGGAGGTCCTTATCATTCAGCTTTATAGCAATTAGTAGCTCCTAAGTCCCTGAAATAATTTTTTAGGATGTTCCATCTTCCTCTAACTTTGTCATTGGTACCAATATGTACCATGACAGCTGGGTCCTCCTCAGCCCCACCCAACAATCTGTTCATTTGCTGAACCTGAGTGTCCGGTAAACATACTATTTGGGGATCACGGTCTTTGTGACAGATTTCCCCCATCGGTCCGTCTAATAATTGAGTACCCTACCACCAGTATCTGTCTATCCTTGCCTGTAACCTTGCCCTCATCCTCACCGAAGCAGTCATTCCCCTGGCAGCTAGGGGAGTTAGTCTGCCGAGTCCCGAGTATAAACTCGGGACTAGCCTAACGCTCTTCTCTCTACCCCTTATAACTATACTGATACCTCTGAACTGTCCATCAGTCAGAACAAAGTCCCTCTGTCCCTCTTTCCTCCCTATTGTCCCTCACTTTGCTCTGATCTATATAGTTGTGTATAAAACACACTACTTATCTATCAAAAAGTGTTTCCCAGTGCTAAACTTTTCATCTGATTTCTAAATTGCTGCATTTGTAAATTCTAAAAGCCAAAATAAAGCAATAGTAGTGGTAAAAAAGCACTTGTGGGTTTAACCAATCTTCTTTTTTTTTTTTTTTTTTTTGTACAATTCTTCTTTACCACTTCATCCCCGGAAGGATTTACTCCCTTCCTGACCAGAGCACTTTTTGCGATTCAGCACTGCGCCGTTTTAACTGACAATTGGGCGGTCATGCGACAATGCACCCAAACAAAATTTTTTCCCCACAAATAGAGCTTTTTTCGGTGGTATTTGATAACCTCTGTGTTTATTTTTTGTGCTATAAACAAAAAAAGAGCAACAATTTTGAAAAAAAAGCAATATTTTTTACTTTTTGCTATAGTAAATATCCCCAAAAATATATATATATAAAAAACTAATTTCTTTCTCAGTTTAGGCCCATATGTATTCTTCTACATATTTTTGGTTAAAAAAAATCGCAATAAGCGTATATTGATTGGTTTGTGCAAAAGTTACAGCGTCTACAAAATAGGGGATAGATTTATGGCATTTTTATTATTAAATTTTTATTTTATTAGTAATAGCAATCTGTTATTTTTATTGTGACTGCAACATTATGGCGGACACATCGGATACTTTTGACACTATTTTGGCACCATTGTCATTTTATACAGCGATCAGTGCTATAAAAATGCACTGATTGAGTAAATGACACTGGCAGGGAAGGGGTTAAACACTAGGGGGTGATCAAAGGGGTTAAGTGTGTCCTAGGGAAGTGTTTTAACTGTAGATGGGATGGGCTACCACTGACATGACAGCTATCACTGCTCCCGATGACAGAGACAGTAGATCCCTGTCATGTCACTAGGCAGAACGGGGGAAATGCCTTGTTTGCAAAGGCATCTCCCTTTCTTCCGCTCCGTGACACGATCGCGGGCCCTCGGCAGACATCGAGTCTGCGGGACCCGTGCTCACGTAGTACACGGCGGGCCCGTGCGCCCACAATTCCGTGATTTAAAGGGGATGTACCTGTACGCCCATTTGCCCAGCCATGCCAATGTGCCGACGTACATCGTCGCGTGCTGGTCGGCTAGTGGTTAGGGGGGGCGTGACTGGGTGTGTCCTACATACTTTTGCTAATAGATGTCCCTCATTCTCATTTCAGAAAGTTGGGAGGTATATATACATCTAACTTCTAACTATAGCCCAGCTACCTACCACTGGCTCCTGCACCGCCATATCACTACCCCCTTCTATACCCAGCCAGCACCTGATGGGTAAGGTCCAAATTCCTTTCCAGGTTGTTGATGCTTCACAGTCTTGCCTGCTGATTCTTTAGACCCAGGATCTGGGCTTCCAAACTTGCTCACATTTCCCTAAGCCATATTAACCCTCAAATGGCTGTTCAAGGAATATACGTATACATGGTGCAAGGTGTGCACTGAGTCACTGTGAGTACTGAGGCAGTATGAGTAATCTGGGGCACTGTGAGGACTGAGGCTTTATGGTTAACTGAGACATTGAGTACTGAGGCACTGTGTGTATTTAGGCAGTGGTTGTACAGAGATCCCTGCTCTTTCTGAGTGGCTCTATCTTGCAACCTGTCACTGCTGTCATGTCTATTTGGCAAACTTTGGGAGTATAAACCAGGGATATGACTAAAACTCCAGAGTTGATCTTAACTGATCATTCAGCTTTAAAGCAATTAGTTGCTCTGCACTACTGTGTTGATGAGTTTATGGATATTGTACATCTCATATCCAGAATAAGTCTCATGTCTGTGCATGGGAAGAACTGTTATGCTAAAACATTGGTCTGCGAAACAATGAAGAAATAACAATTAAGAAAACAGGATTTTTGACTTCTAATGCTCTTGGCCTGGGGCAGAAAACATACCAAGTGGTCCATCAAGTCTTCCCCATTTTTTAACCTTTTTGTCTGAGTATAGATCTGTATTTTTTCCAAGCAAGTTTGAAACCCCCTACTTTTGACTGAAATGCTACCTCTGCTGGGTGTCTGTTCCAAGCATTAACTACTCCTTTGGAAAACAATAATACTTTCTAGTGTTCGTTTTGAACTTTCTGCTGCTAGTTTGAGGTCATGTACCAGTGTCCTTGATTTTAGCTTCATATTGAAAGTACTGCCATCCTGAACTATAATCACCTCCCTAAAGTGGTTGTAAACCCTTACATGTGCCCACTGAACTAGCCAGCCTCAGTCGATACACAAAGATGAAACAAATCATCCTTCATAGGTCGTTTATCTGCAGCCTTTTCTCCTCTTCTTCAGTTCAAAGTACAGAATTTAAAGAATTATTTCTGAACTTCCAGAGGTAGGGGGGTGGGGATCTGATGTCACATGCTACATAGATAATTTGTCAGTTAGCTTTCTCCAGCTGATAGGCATTATGACAGTCTTTAATACAATCTAAAATTCAGAGCAGACCTACACCTATCTGTTTATCAGTTTAGGGAAAACGTATAGAAGGCTAGGTACTACCTGGAGGTTTAATAATTTATTCAGGTGGCAACAGTATTTGGGAAATTATTTTAAATAGAATTATAACATTTGAAGTTCAGATACTCCTATCATATTTATAAAGTAATTCTGTGGTATTATTTTAAAATTGCACTTGTTTTCACATGTCCGTCAGAAATTAGATTCACAGTGGCCTGTGGGAATTTGCTACATACTGTATATGTATGTCTGTTTTCTAGGAACAGGCCACTGTTGAACATAAATTTTACATTTAATATAAATCTCTTAACAGAATATGCTCCCTTCTGATCAGTTCCTTTGCAGTGTATGCTTGACAGTTACTTTAGTAAGTTAGTGTTTCTCAACCTGTTTGGCAGAAGTAACCCGTTGGGAATAAACCAGGTATCCCCTTTATCTATGTACTTAAACTTTAACTTATAATACACTATTAACCTACCCCTGTGCCCTTGGTTTGTTGCATGCAGATGTGCTGACATAGAACATGTAGACAGGAAGAGAGATCAGAAAATGTGGCTCATCAGTGTGTTGCTTCTCCTTTATTGTCTAATAGTAGATTGTAGGTGAAGAAACAACACCACTGTATTCCTTAAGCATTTGTCACATATATATATATATATATATACTGTATGTGTTTGTTTTGTTATATTTTGTTTTTTTTATATATACACATACATTGTGTGTGTGTGTGTGTGTATATATATATATATATATATATATATATATATATATATATATATATATATATATATATATATATATATATATAAAAGGGTATCGTTTTATATACCATAAAACACTGTTAAATGTAAACCTAATAAGACGCGCAGCTATAGTTGATCAATGATGAGCTGGTCTACACGTTTCGCAAGAGCGCCCGCTTCTTCAGGACCAAGTAAGCTCCCAAAAAGCTCTCATTAAATATATCTAACAAAAGAAACAGAGTGCAAAAATGTCATAGAAAATGTTCATCACAAAAGGCAGTCCAAACAGCAGGTCTTTCTTAAAAGCTGACTGGCAGTCGGTTTTATTTAAAAGGTTGCATGGAAAATAAAACAAACAAAAGCACAACATAAACCCCTGCCATCCAGGCACTAACTAAACATTTCCGGGACCTAACTCAAGGGTGAAGGGCTTCTCCCAGTCACCCACAAAACAAATATGCAAACCTTTTCTTTCTCTCACAAAGCAACTCTCTCAGGTTTTTGGCTTCCTGAGTTCCAGGCCAAGAGCATTTCTTTGCTCCAGTCCTGCTTTATTTATACCACCTGTCGGTTTACACAAGTGGACCGTAAAATCTGGTCCGGAATCTACCCTGCTGAGGTGGCTGATAAAACCCGGACCTGATTCCATCTTAGTTTCCTGCAAATGAACGCATGCGAGGTGAAACATAACATCCGTCAATCGCCTCGCCTTTCATAACGTCACAAAAAAAAAAAAATATATATATATATATATATATATATATATATATATATATATATATATATATATATATATATATATATATATATATATATATATATATATAAATTCCCCTGTGTTAGGCTGGTAAAAATATATCCAAGGATCCAGTACTGCCCCGAATAGATATAATGTATTCAGATATACGTGGTAAGTGCCTAAAGTTTTATATATATAATATGTACAGCGGGTAAAATAAGTAGTGAACATGTCACCATTTTTCTAGGTAAATATATTTTTTTAAATATTATTGACGTGGTGAAAATTGTGAATAACAATGCATGCAATACATACAAAGAAACCCAAACAAATACGGTCATAAATTAAATTATGTGTAATAAAACGGAATGACACTGACATACTTTGTACAAAATCCTTTGTTGGTAATGACAGCTTCAAGACACAGGCTCCGTTATGGAGAAACTAGTCCCATGCATTTGAAGAAAGAAGATTGGATGGCTGCACACCCATATAATGCATATAAAAGCTTCTTATTCAAAAAATCATCAATAAAAACAGGCACAAGGCATATTGGCAGGGGGAAAAAAAGGTTGACACGTTTTACACGTTTAGTACGTGCTTTGTCAAAACCGTTTTGGACACAATCACCATACACACGCACACATATATACAAAATATCACATGATTGCACAGGTGTAACTGATGAAGTGGTGAGGTCCGATTATATCAATCAGCTGTTCCCACTTGAAAAGGAGAGCAAACCTCTTCTGGTGCACCCATTCCTCCATGAGATAAATATAAACAGCAAAAGCTCCCATTCCTTCATGAGATAAATATAAACAACAAAATCTGAAAAACTGAAACGTAATAAAAATAAAAATATGCATTATATATTACAAAGGAGAAAAACAAGATAAGGGTGTATACATCCTGCTAAAAGCAAAACAGAGCCCACCTCCTGGAAATTTTATATAATTAAACTCATGAAAATAATGTTTTTGTTTTCCTAAACATAAATAAAAAATAAAGGTGAAAAATAACTGTATCTCACCTGTGGAAACCTATACACCACTACAGGTGATGGTGAAAACAATGCCTCTTCCATATTCAACACTGCGAAAAAATGTATATACATATATAATCAAAATCTCTGTATAAAGAATATATACAATAATTATTACATTACTTTTTTACTGTTTTACTTTACTGTCCAAAAACTCAAAAGGCAACATATATAATGTGGAAGAAAGTAAAAAATCACTGCAAGTTCATATGCGGTATGACAAAAAACAAGAAAATGGGGGAAAAAAAGCACTATCCTAATCATAAAAGTGAATCAAATCCCACTTAGACTCTAAACCTCCTGGAATCCTCGTTTGAAGGGAGAATATCCAAAAAACGTCTTTTACAGAGAATTCTAAAGTTGTCTACACCTCTCCTGGGGGTGACAACCCTTTCAATTCCTTGTATTTGTAATAAGGTGGTGTCACCTCCATAAAGCTCATTAAAATGCCTAGCAACACTAGTACAGGGGGTCCCCTAGTTACAAACGACTCCTGCTTACAAACGGAGGGAGACAACAGGAAGTAAGAGGAAATCTACCCCTAGGAAGGGAAATTCACTCCTGTAAGAGCTATTATGGGGAAAAGGTACCTCCAAGGCTTGTTTCCACAACAACCCAAAATTTTCAAAATCCAATTGTCATTGGGACAGAAAGTGAGGTGAAATCATCTGAACAGGGGCACAGACAGCAAAACAAATGTTACGGGGTGATAACCCTTCCCTATGCTATCCAAAAAGCTCAAAAAATAGTTTTTTTGGCTGGAGCTACACTTAAAAAATGTACCTGTTCCGACTTACAAACAGATTCAACTTAAGAACAAACCTACAGTCCCTAACCTGTTTGTAACCCGGGAACTCCCTGTACTGTGTTCTTTTTCTGTGTCATAGACATGATCGTGTAGGTGATCTCATAGCCTTCTAGTAGTGTGACCCACATATTGGATCACACACTTTTTATAAGTGATCAAAAAGACCACGTTTCTAGTGTTGCAATTAATGAAGCTCTTGATTTTAAGATCTAACATTCACTGTGGAGCGAAATTGATCACTTTTTATGACCCAAGAACAGCATGGACAACGGTCAGCACCGCACTTATACGTACCCACAAAATCTAGCCACATTCTGGTTTGTTTATTGCTACTAAACTCACTAGGAGACAGGGAATTCGCCAATGTCGGTGCCTGCCGCGAGATGGATTTTATCCCCCCAGACAAAATCTTGGCATAGCATTCATCTTCATACAGAATGTGCGCATATCATTCCACTACTTTTCTAATTTTATTATATTCCAAACTGCATTAAGTTGAAAGATAGGAGTTCTAATAGATGTAGACTCTCGTTTTTTTTTTCTCCTATACCAACCTCTCCCTAGGGGTATGTTCTGCTATCTCAATTGCCCTATTTACAATTGTGGGCTGATAGCCCCTATCGAGGAACCTAGAGCGCATCCTATCTTTCTCCTGTTGAAAATCTCCCTCCTCACTGCACATCCTACGCACCCTAAGAAATTGACCAGCTGGTATACCATGTGTCACATTGCCTGGCTGCCCAGAGTCCGCACGTAGGAGGGTGTTCCTGGAGAGGGGGTTTCCTGTACAAGCTTGATACAATACAACCCTCCCTGCTTGACAAACTACATCCAAAAAGGAAATGGATGTGTTGCTCAAATGCCCCGTAAATTTAAGGTTTAAATCATTATTCAAAAACAGCAGAAAATCATCTAATATACCTACAGGTTTGGAGCAAATGAACAACAGATCATCAATGAAGCGATGGAAAAAAATTAATTTTGGACCGAAAGGGTTTATTGGCCCCAAAGATGTGTACCCTCTCCCACCAAGCCATATGCAAGTTGGCAAGAGAGGGTGAAAACCGGGCTCCCATGGCTCCATCTCTGAAGATAAAAAGGACCATAGAATGAAAAATAATTATGTGTCAACAAGTACTCAAGACACTCGAGAAAATATTCTCTGTGTATAGGAGAGTATCCACTGTGACGGTCCAGAAAGCACTCCACTGCACGCACACCAAGAGTATGCGGTATGGAGGAGTACAGACTGGACACATCACATGTCGCATGCATTGCTCAGGTGTGACATTGGCCCATTCTTCCACACAAACAGCCTCTTCTATGAACTCTAATCTCAATTCTAATCTCAATTCTTTCCATAGATTTTCAATTGAATTCAAGTCAGGTAATTGGCTAGGCCATTCTAGCAGCTTAATTTTCTTTCTTTGAAACCAATTGAGAGTTTCCTTGGCATTGTGTTTGGGATCATTGTCTTGCTGAAATGTCCATCCTCATTTCATCTTCACCATCCCGGTAGATAGCAGCAGGTTTTTATCACGAATGTCTTGGTCCATTTTTCCGTTCATCCTTCCTTCAAGGACATGAAGTTTGTGAGTACCGTATGCTGAAAAACAGCCCCACACCATGATGTTCCCACCTCCAAACCTCATGGTTGGTATGGTGTTTTTGGGGTAATGTGCAGTGCCATTTGACCTCCAAACATGGTGTGTATTATGGCATGAAAAGAGTTAAATTTTTGGGTAATCTGACCAGACTATATTCTCCCAGTATTTCACAGACTTGTCTAAATGTTGTGCAGCATACTTTAAACGAGCATCAACATACTTTTTCTTCAGCAATGGAGTCTTGAGTGTTGAGTGTGCATACAGGCCATGGCAGTTGAGTGCATTACTTATTGTTTTCTTAAAACAATTGTACCTGCTAATTCCAGGTCTTTCTGAAGCTCTCCCTAAGTGGTCCTTGACTCTTGGACAA
The DNA here is from genome assembly GCA_037952925.1 of Lithobates clamitans. Lineage (NCBI taxonomy): Eukaryota > Metazoa > Chordata > Amphibia > Anura > Ranidae > Lithobates > Lithobates clamitans. The sequence continues at coordinate 2,749,520 of JBBGZY010000926.1, forward strand.
CTCTTCTGTCAGAAATCTTGCGAGGAGCACTTGGTCGTGGCTGGTTTATGGTAAAATTATGTTCTTTACACTTCCGGATTATGGCCCCAACAGTGCTCACTGGAACATTCAGAAGTTTAGAGATCCTTCTGTAACCAATGTCAGTATGTTTTGCAATAATAAGGTTGTAAAGGTCTTGAGAGAGCTCTTTGCTTTTACCTATCATGAGATGTTTCTTGTGTGACACCTTGATAATGAGACATCTTTTTAAAGGGCCATCAGTTGAGACTGAACCAGCTGATATTAATTTGCACTGATAAGGGGCATGATTGCTTTATAATTATTAATAGATTTCAGCTGATGTCTTGGCTTTCTATGCCTTTTTGCGCCTCCCTTTCTTTGTGTTCAATACTTTTTTACTGTGTCATTCCATTTTATTACACATAACTTAATTTCTGAACTTATTTGTTTTGGTTTCTTTGTATGTATGGATTGCATGTGTTATTATCGACGTGGTGAAAATTTCATGTCAATAGCACCTTTAGAAATCTATTTACCTAGAAAAATGGTGATGTGTTAAATACTTATTTTACCCGCTGTATGTAAATCATTGATTGGAGGTAAGTTAACGTCAAGATAAAATCCAAACAGGCATCACCATAGAAACTTACCCCCCATTAGGGAAAAACGAGCGATAGATGCTTCCGCTGCAAAAGGTCCAGGTAAACTCCACACCATGGAGAAAGATGAGCACTCATATAGGCAAAGTGGGTGTGCCCAAGGGCCGCCTCCTGTTACAGGCAGACACCTAACATGAAGTGTATGACGCTGCCCCCAGCTTGGGGCGGGCCACTCCCCCCTAAATGCTGGCCAGATCTTGATTGGATAGCCATGCCATTCTGTGTACTACATCCCAGCTTCCGGGGTAAGATATCTGCCCGTAATGGCAGAGCGCATGAGCCGATATGACATCATGCCACCATAGTGTGTCTTGAATGTCAGCAGGCAAAATGGCGGCTAGACCACCAGGCACAAGCAAGTCACCACTGACAGACACAGAGACATCCCAGTAAAGATGTTGACAAGGCAATTGATCCATATACAGAGATGTAGTGCGTAAACAGTGTATATAAAGCGTGACCAAGCCCAAGATGGAACAAAATAGGCCTGGACGTATGTATACACATAAGTCCCATCACCTGATTTGAAGCAAACAGAAAAACTTGGGTCAAAGCCCATACTGATGGCATGGCTAAGTTGTAATAAATAGAGGGACATGGGCCGGCAATGGAGAGGGAAAAACAAAAAGAAGAGGCAAACAGAGAAAAAAGTCAGTAGCAAGGCAGACCATAAATCAACATTACCAACACAAATAACATAATATACCGGTACATGTTAAAGCATATCCATCCACTTATCCTATTTTAATCAGTATTCAAGAATGATGCAAAACTGACATGGTCATTTAGACCTGGATGTTCAGTCACTTTTAATCTATATACCCATTTTGCTTCTGTTTGTAGCACAAAACAATCAAAGTCCCCACCTTCATGCCAGGGCAGTAAACCTAAGGGTATTAGTGCAGTATTTATGTTTCTCAGTGAAGTGTCTTGCAATAGGGCTATCTAGGATTCCTGTGGAGATATCAGTCACATGGTCGTTAATCCGCTCCCAAAACATTCTCTTCGTTTTGCCTACATAGTAAAGCCTGCAGCCGCAGGTGAGTAAATATGCTATTCCAACTATACCCTCTACTTTCTTTAATAAAACGGCAGTGGTCACAAGTCCCACATTTAAACGTACCTCGAGGGCATGTTCCACATGGGTCACATATACCCTGTGGGAGAAGATGACTAAACGTAAGCATGTCTCTCAATCTCAGACATGGCCTATCATCTATGTAGTTTCAGGTAGCAGGGGCTTCTGTAAGAACATGCCAGTGTTGCATAAAAATGTGTCTGATTTTATCTGTTTGGTTATTGTATTTAACAATGGGTATTGTCTTATCTTGTTCTCCCTTGAAATAAGAGCAGATCTCTCTGGCTACTTTTAGCCCCCTGTTATGCCTTCCTTAAAGACTTTTTGCTATATCCCCGTTTCAAGAAATTGTTTTTCAGAATGGTAGCCTATTGTTCAAAATCGACTTTGTCAGTACAATTCCTCTGAATTTGCAGGTATTGACCCACCAGAATGCCTTTGATCAAATGTGGAGGATGTGCACTCCTAAAATGTAGGAGTGAGTTACCTGCGGTAGGTTTTCTATAAAGGCCAACCTGTATGTACCCTTCATAATCCTTTCTAAGCAAAAGATCCAGAAAGGGTAAAGATTCCTTGTGCCACATCCGTGTAAAATTGCTGTTAAACTCATTACTGTTCAATGTATCTACAAATTCCCTCAGTAATTCACTTATTCCTGTCCAGAATATTAGAGTAGCATCTATATACCTTCGCCATAGGGAAATCAGGTATTGTCAGATCACCGCAGGCAAACAGGAAACGTCCCCCCGGGTCCAGGTTTGAGTATGATGGGGCATAGGCAGTCCTGAATAAATCTATTGTATTCCCCGTAATTTTTACCTTTCTCCTGTAGAAATTATTAAATGACCTCAAGATCGGTATGTTAGAATATAATGCCTCCACATCATTTGAGGCTATGATGGTTTCTTGTGTGATGTGGAGGCCGTCGAGGATGCTTAATAAGTGAATCGTGTCTTTAGGATAAGAAGGCAGAGCTTCTACATGGGCTCTTAGGTAGTCATCTATTATCTTACTAGCACGGTGGATAGGTGAACCAATCCCTGAGATGATGGGTCTACCAGGGGGGTCATTAAGGCATTTGTGAGTCTTGGGGAGCGCATAAAATATAGGAGTAATAGGGCCGGGTACTTTTAGATATTCACGTGCATCTTTAAAGATCATTTGGTTGGCATATGCCAAATCGATAATCCTATTAAACTTGGTTTGAAATGCTTTCACTTCCAAAATTGAAATTTGTCTATACCACGCTCAATTCTTCAATATTTTGAGACACATCTGTATGTATTGGGTATCTGACATAATGACAATGTTCCTTCCATTATCCGAAGGTTTTATAACAATGCGCTTCCGATTACTCAAATCTTCCAGGGCCAACCTTTGATCCTTTTTAAGATTTGAGTTATTTGATGTCGGAGATATTTGTCCTGTGTCACCAGTTTGACCCGAGGGTTAGTAGTACTTGGTTGATTTTCTTTCTTGTATTCAGGGCCTTGTATCTGGGCATCAATAGGAAGGGAGGCAGTGTTGCCAACCGTCAGTATTTTTACTGGCAGCCAGTAAAAAACAGGCAATTTTCTCCTGCCAGTAAAAGTAAAAGGTTTGCCAGTAAAAAATATGGCTCTGATGCTCTGCTTGGTCCGGAGTTGGCTGAGACCATCCCGGTGCCTGCTACAGTGTGATCGGGCGGCTCTGGCGGAGGCGGTGCCTGAGCATGTCATGTGAGTCCATGGTGCAATGGAGCCAGGCAGAGCGGCCAGAGCCTTGTGTGCAGGTCTGCGGTATTGGAGCAAGGCAGGCTGGGAAAGGGACCGTCAGTACTGTTTAGACTGGAGTGGACTGGAGGGACCGCTTGTCTTGGAGAGAGACCGTCACTGTGACTCAGGAGGGGACGTGTTGTGTCAGTGAGGTCTCATCATCATAAACTTGGCTGTGCCAGTAAATTTTGGGTGTTGTGTCAATAAATTTCAATCTGGTAGGTTGGCAACACTGAAGGGAGGGAACATCGTCAGTCTGATCATCACAATTTTTTAATAAATCTTTTAGATTATTCCATACACCGCCGTCCTTTTCTAAGAGTGTACGATTTTTAAGGGCCCAGAAATTCTGCTTTTGAGTATCCTTGCCAGCTAGGTTTAGGTTCTTGTTCCTGTTCATGAAATATAGACTTAAAGTTGAGTCTACGACTAAATAAATGTAGACCTTTGATTATATCAAAGTGATCTAAATTAGTTGAGGGGCAAAGGTTGAGGCCTAGTCTAAGCACAGATAATTCTTTATCTAAGAATTCAATTGAGGTAAGTTTAATTATCTCAAAGGTGACTTGTGTGTCTGGCTCCGTTGGGTTGTTATATGACATTTCAGAGATGTGAGAATGTGGTATATAAGGTGTGGTTAAGTTGGACGGACCACATATGGGTCCAAGTTCCCTAAAGGGGCCGCCTTCTGTACTGATTTGGTGCTGTCTGTGCGTTACTTAGGGTGAGAAGTTTGAGGTGTAGCTGTAAGTTGGGTGCCTAAATGTGTTAAAGCTGTATTATTGTGCTCCGACCCATCACCAATGTCATTGTAGGTAGAATGTGACTCCTCACCTTTAGACGAGGGAGGAAACTTGCATTTAAAGGGAGGACCCAGTGATTTGTGAATATTATTGTGACCACCACATGCTTTACCGCCACCAGATCCAAAGACCTGTCTGACAGTTTTTTGAGGTTACAAGTTGTCTATTATAGCTATCAATTGACTCCCTTAGTTCTTTCTCCTCAGCTTGAAATAGAGGAGATTGTTGAAACAGATTTAGTTTTTGTGATATTGATTGAATTTCCTTATCCAACTTTAAAAGTTCACTGTCATAGTGCTGTTTAAGCATTTCAAGCATATTCAGAGAGCATGTAGTAAGGTTCTGTTCTTATTTTTCTTTAAAATTAAGTGAAGGATTGTAAGGAAAACCTGTACACAGAGACCAATAGGTATCACTTTAGCATCTATGTAGGATTGGAAGAATTGGCTATGCCAGAAAAATCAAAATTTGTGTTCTAACAGGTGTTTAAGTTGGATAGTTAGTATGGAGATATGATATCATTTTGATCTCCATCATCCTTAAGTTTTTCTGCTTTGAGGTTTTTCATGTTGTCTTACCATATGCTACCACAGAAGTCTGCCATTCTGAAAATAAAATGGAAACTAGAGAATATATATATATATATATATATATATATATATATATATATATATATATATATATATATATATATATATATATATATATATATATATATATTCGTATATTGGTAAATGTGCACCAGGTATAATTCATAAAGCTACTTAACAATATTACATATAAATTAAGGAATGGAATACCACCCCCAAAGAAAGAAATTGGGTCGGGGGTTAAGTCCCCCAAAAGTAGATAACTGAATTATAGATCTGGGGTGGAATACCAGAGATCTAAGTAGACACTGAATTTCCTATAAAAAATACCAAATTTGTATTGATTATAAACTAGAGCTGCACGATTCTGGAAAAAATGAGAATCACAATTTTTTTGCTTAGAATAAAGCTTATGATTCTCTCGAGATTCTGAAGAACTTTTTTTATTTTAAAGATTTATAACCCCTGAACATTTGGTTATTAAACACGATGGCAATAAAATAAGACCTACTACACATTGCTTAAATCAAATTTAAAAAAAATGTAATGAAAGGTAATGTGTAAAGAAATTTTAAAAAATTACCATTAAAATATATTGGGGTGTTTGTTTTTAGTACTCGCCGATATCAATTACCTATATCCACCGCAAATTTTTTGTTTACACTTCAGCTGGCAGCAATGGTACAAAGCATTGAAAAGTTATTTTACAAATGAAATAAATGTACTTTTTTGAATGTGAAACATGTAAATATATGTTAAAGGTGTAAAAATATTAATGAACAAAGCGAACAAAGTTTTCATTATCACAATAGTTTATAAAATAATAGTAAATTTAAAAAAAAATCAGCAGGAAAATAATTAAATGAAGAAGGAGAATGAGGCCTTGATAAGGCTGATTAGAGTAAATTAAGGGTTAAACAAAGGAACAATTTAACAAAATCCCCAAAAATCTATTTTTTTTTACTTGACAATGTTGCTTTAACCACTTCAGCTCTGGAAGGTTTTACCCACTTCCTGACCAGACCATTCTTTGCAGTACTACACTGAGTTGCTTTAACTGACAATTGCGTGGTCGTGCGACGCTGTACCCAAATAAAATTGATGTCTTTTTTTCCCCACAAATAGAGCTTTCTTTTAGTGGTATTTGATCACCTCTGCGTTTTTTTATTTTTTGGCTATAGACAAAAAAGACAGACTATTTTGAAAAAAAAAACAATATTTTTTACTTTCTGCTATAAAACATTTTCAATAGGTGGCATTGCTTAACACGCAGCTGAGATGGATGCACACTAGCAGAGCTCCGCAGAAAACACAGCCTGTAGCCTGACACCCTGCTTTGACCGAGCTGGAAATGGGCAAATTGCTTTGCCAGATCCCACACTCTCAATCCCGCCGCGGTTCGGCGGTCTCGACGGCCAGGAGCATATCAGACTTATTTAAATTGCAGTCATCTTCACAAGGCGGCATGGTCGGGAACAAGATGGAGCGGGCACAGCGGGAGGAAGAGGACTTCAGCGAGGACTCCGTCTGCTGCAGAGGACACAGGTAGGGGCTGTACACATGCAGATCATTCCTCACCTATGCAGACATGTCTGGCTTTGCTGCAGACATAAAATACACCTTCTCTGCAGCCATAACTGTTTTAAAATCGAACCTGATGGTCCTCACTGAGAAGCTGGCCATCGTTGTGACGGGGAAAAACAGGGACAGGGTGATCCACAGACTGGAGAAGGTAGCAGTCTTCCACTCATCACATTTCATTGAAATGAACAGGCATCTGGAGGATTTGGACAACAGGGGCCGAAGAAACAATATTAGAGTGAGGGGGATCCCTGAGACCGTGGACACTGATCAAATCATTCTTGCACTGTGGAGAGTCATTAACAGCTTACTGGAAAGGCAAGAGAATGCAGAGATAGAATTTGTCTGAGCACACAGGGCTCTTGGAGCAAGAGGCCCTGATTCTGCCTCACCAAGGGACATTATCTGCTGCTTGCAAAATTTTACACTGAAAGAAGAGATAATGGTTAAGGCCAGAAGAAATGAGTGCATCATTTGTAATGGGAAAACCAATATGCTCTTTCAAGACCTTTCACAGATCACCTTAAGGAATCATAAGGCACTGCACCCCCTACTGGATAAACTCAGAGAAAAAGAACTGAAATACACATGGCGCTTCCCTTTTGCTCTGATTGTCGCTCACGCGGGTAAGCAACATATCCCTACGTACCCTAGCAGAACTCCCAGATTTTTGAGAAGCCCTGAACCTTGGACCATTGGATCTCCCGGGATGGTATCAAGAATTTGCTTTGCCACTTATGGAAAGGAGTCCCCCCAACATCTCCCTTTTCTTCTCCTGAAAAGCGTCAATCAACGAAAACCGGGGTGGAGGCACAAACACGGGAATTCCCAACCCAACACCTACCCCCTCCAGGTCCCAGGAAGACGGGTAACTGTGTGATCTTTCTTTTTCACCTCTATTCCACATCACTCTCCTGTGAATGTGACCTAGTCTACAGAAATGAGAAAAAGCCTTATTTTCTATGCTGAGATGTTTGGGTTGAGCAACCACATACACAAGATTCCTGCAGGCCAAATGGTTTTATTAGTTAGTTTTTACACATTCTGTTTAGAGATAATAGTCATCACTGTTGAAACCTGGGCCACACCGCAGGAGGGTTTAGTGTGTGTAAAGCCTCTGATTTTTTTTTTGCTTAACCACATGCAGATTCTATCTATATTATGCTTGTTTGACTAACAACTGCACTTACACCAACCGGAGACCTTATGCTGAGAGGGGATGATGTTTTTCCTGTAGATTGGCTTTCACTCCTTTTGCGGTCATCTGGACTCAAGAACCCTTCTGGAACCAGTGGCGGAGACAGGGATCTCAGAATGATAATTACCCTATACAATGTAACGATTGCTCACCTACAGTTATGACCAGCTATGCTATTTAGCTCTTTTCAGGGTCGATTCATATTAGACCACACTTTTATTAGCTCATTGCAGGCTGTGTTTTTCTTCAGCTGTTTTGACCCAAGATAATAGTACATTTGTGTATCATTGGTCATTGGTACTTATTATGCCTTTGGTCACAGCCTACCTACATCACCTACCCCCGTTTCTCCTGAATCTTCCAGATGGCTTAGTCTTCGCTATGGCGTTGCCCTATGGTGATCTTACAGAATATAAAAGGATTGAATATCCTAGAGAAAGGCACCATCCTCTTGAGAGAACTCAAGAAAGGTAGGCCACACTTTGTATTCCTACAAGAGACCCACTTCAAAACACACCAGGTACCTAAGATTACTGATTCCTCTTTTGTTGATGCATACCATGCCACCTGCCACCAACAACACCTCTAAATCAAAAGGTGTTTCGATTCTGGTGAACAAAGAGGACCCTTTTAACGTTACGGATCACTTAACGGACCCCGGTGGATGTTTCGTTTTTCTAAAAGGCACAAATGGTGGCTCCCCTATCACACTGGCAACGTCTACTTCCCAAACACAGCACATATAACTTTCTGCCAAGGTGTGGTATGGGAACTCAAAGGGTTTGGGTTGGGTTGTCTTATATTGGGAGGGATTTTAATATCCTACTGAATCCCATGGTATACATCTCGTCTAGGAAGTCATGTATCATAGAGAGTCCTTAAAAAAAATCAAAACTCTCCTACTGCTAGACTCCTGGCGATTTCTTCACCTTGAGGCTAGGGAATTCACATTTCACTCCATACCGCACAATCGTTACTCACGAATAGACTACCTATTTATCTCCCAGATAGATTTACCAACAATCTCCCACGCCCAGATTGGAATCCAATCAATTTCTGATCATGCTCCGATCTCGCTGAAGGTAGACCTGCGCACACCCATGCCCAAGTCTAACACCTGGAGACTGAATTCCTCTTTGCTAACAGATCCCATAATGCTCCCCAAAATCTCTACACTACTTACTGACTAAAAGCTTAACAAAACCCCAGATATGGACCCCCTGATGATCTGGGAAGCCCATAAATGCACCATTAGGGGAGAGTTGATGAAATTGGGATCTCAACGTAAAAAGGAGAAGGAAAAGGAAATTTAACGACTGACAGAGAAAATTTTCAGGTTGGAGACAATACATAAACAGTCTTTGACTACACAGTCCACAGAGGAGCTGTTGGAGACTAGGAAAACATTACAACAGACCTTAGAGGCTAAAACTAAACATCTACTGTTCTTCAAAAAGAAACTGTATTATGAAGCAGGAGAAAAGACGGGCAAATTCTTAGCCAAAGCCCTAAAGGAACCCAACTCTACCAAGAACATTATGGGCATCAGGAGACATGATGGCTCCATGGATGTCACCATAGAAACAATCACGACACACTTTCACAGATTCTATACCCATCTATATAACCTCCCGCAACAACATAGGCCACCCGAGACAACAGGAGACAGAGCTCAAATAATCCAAGACTACTTAAACAAGAATGGTCTCCCTAAATTAAAGGATCTAAACATAACTCCGCTAGAGGAGCAGATCACCCCTGCAGAAATTCAACCTGCAATTAGCGACCTGAAGTCGGGAAAAGTCCAGGCCCTGATGGACTTACCTCTGTCTACTATAAAACATTTATTAACGCTCTAACTGACCACCTTACTAAGGCACTGAACTCTCTGTGTAGGCCGTGAAAAGTACCTACTGAATTCCTCTCTGCCTACATCACTGTTATACCCGAACCCAACAAAGATCCTGCTGACTGCTGCAGCTACAGAACCATATCTTTATTAAACCTCGATCTTAAATTGCTAGGGAAGATCATGGCCACCATGACTAAGACCGCTATTGCCTGGACTAATCAGCCCAGAACAAGTTGACTTCATGCCGGTTAGGGAGGCAAAAAATTACATAATCAAGGCCGCCCTCCTTTTGACCCATGCCGCCCGTACACAGAACATCAACGGTCTTCTCCTGTCCACGGATGTGGAGAAGGCCTTTGATAGAGTTCCATGGGACTTCATGTTAGCTACGTGCAGCCACATTGGACTGGGTTCTCACATGAAGGCCTGGATCTCCGCTCTATATCCAAATCCTTCAGCCAGACTTAAAATCAATGGCTCCTTATCGGAGAAAGTCTCTATAAAAAGTGGAACCATGCATGGGTGCTCCCTTTCACTATTACTATACATTTTGTCACTGGAACCGTTCATTAGAACAGTTAACAATGATGAGGCAATCGGGGGCTATAAACTCCTAGACAGAGAGTTAAAAATTGCAGCCTATGAGTATGATTTGTTATTTTTTCTTACCAAACCACATACCACAATACCCAAATTAAAGCATTTATGCACTATCGATTTGTGTCCAATCTAAAAATTATCTATTCTAAATTAGAAGCCATTCATTTTACCTTGTCAGGAAACAAACTTCTTCGCACAAAAGAAAACTGCCCTTTTCAATGGGACGCTACGGCACTCAAGTACTTGGGAGTCTGGCTAACTCCATTGGTGTCTTCAATTTATGAACGGAATATTCCGCAATTAATCTAGACCATAGAAAGGGATTTAAAATCATGGCACACAGGATATTTCTCCTTGTTTACATAGCCAGGCCGTCCTTCTTTCTCTCCAGCTAATGATTGCCCACTGGTTGGCTCCCACTGTGTCCAATCACAGCAGGAGCGAGGCTCCGGCGGCGCATGTGTCCCAGAGCTGTGCACAAGAATCACGTACAGGTACGTGGTTTTGCGCTTAAGGGCTGCCCTGCGGCAGTAAATGTACGTGGGTGGTCCTTAAAGTGGATGTAAACCCACTCTCATCCTTTCTTAACTACTGCCATAGTGGTTATCTATAAGGATATACATGCATCCTGCATGTATCCTTACCTGTCAAATGTCTCCCCTCTGTCTGTTATGAGACCTGAAAAACTGCAGATTCTGTAGGTGGATCTGTTGTCCGGAACTCGATGGGTGGAGTCGTGATGTCAGTTGACTCCCCGCCCACCTCTACACTCTCCTTGTCAACATGCATTTTCTCCTGTGTATTTCTTACAATGAACTTCTGCAATGATCACTATCACCCAGTCAAAACCCAGAAAAGTCACCACATGACTTGAGCACCACATAACTTCAGCAGGAACAGGGTCAAGCCAAGGTCATATACAGGAAGGCCGGCCAGGAACAGGTAGCAGTAGCAAAGTCCGTGATACAAGCCGGGATCAGATACTGGAGATAGCAGCAAAGTCAGTAAAGTGAGCCAGGGGGTCAAACCAGGAGACCAGATCAGACAGGTCAGGAGCAAGCCGGGTCACAACAGAAAATCCAATTAGAATATGCACGGAGGCTCAAGAACACGGGAAGGCTGATGACAATCCAGCAATGTGATGGGCTCAGCAGTAGTCTTATATAGGCCAGTAAGTGGCCACATCTGTCACATTGTGCGTTAGCCAATCAGTGCATGCGCGTTCACATGTTAGCACCGTTGCGGACCTTCTTGCACTAGTTTGCATGGCAATGTAGAAAGAAAAATCACCGCTCTAAGGAGGTCAATCAGAAACCTCTCCTCCAAATTGGAAGCCTCAGGTGCCGGCAATGCTAGTAACGATGAACGTGAGAAAAGTCCTAGACAGCCACACTCAAAATGATCGCCTTTATTGATAAAAACAACAAAAGTACATGCCACAGCAAGAAGTACAGGAAAGCTGACACGTTTCACACTATAATTAGTGCTTAATCATAGCACTAACTATAGTGTGAAACGCGTCAAATTTCCTGTACTTCTTGCTGTGGCATGTACTTTTGTTGTTTTTATCAATAAAGGCGATTATCATTTTGAGTGCGGCTGTCCAGGGCTTTTCTCACATTCATAGCATGGCAATGTGCCGGAAGCGTCCATTACCAGTAATGGCACTATTGCTAGTCCTCCTACGGTTATTTCCCTGACAATGTCATGTGTGTATGTGTATATATATATGTGTGTATGTGTATATATGTATATATATATATATATATATATATATATATATATATATATATATATATATATATATATATATATATATATATATATATAAACATATGGACAAATACAGAGAAATTGCGTCCATAAATATGGGAGGGCATGCCTTAGGTAAACGCCTTTTGTGTTGATCCATATTGTACATAAATATAAATCTTACCTGTAGTGGTGATTGATATCCACCACAAGAGATATCCATAATTTAAAGACAAAGATGAAAGACATAACCTCTCCTGGTGTGAATACACCTGGCGGCCCATGGGACACATTCAAGATTTACCATAAATGAGAGATAAAATGACCAAATGAGATAACTATCCACATGTGCACACATGGGGGTACTAATAAGTGAGTGTGTGTATGAAAATCTTGCCCAGAGGATAGGACTGATGAAAGATACAGCTAGAGATGACAGATGGGGCGTGTATATATAATAGATTCTATGTGTTAAGCTGATAAAAATGTATCCAAAGGTCCAGTGCTGTCCCGAATAGATATAATATATTCAGATATACTCCATAGATTGGTAAGTTCCCAAAATATATATACCGTATTTATCGGCGTATAACACGCACCGGCGTATAACACGCACCCCAATTTAGGAGGGAATTTTAAGGAAAAAAAAACTTTTAGGAGGGAAGTTGAAGGGAAAAAAACTTACATTTAAATGGCCATCATTGCAGCCTTCTCAGTGCAGCCTTGCCTCAGTGCAGCCTTGCCCCAGTGCAGCCTTGTCAGTGCAGCCTTGTCAGTGCAGCCATGTCAGTGCAGCCTTGTCAGTGCAGCCTTGTCAGTGCAGCCTTGTCAGTGCAGCCTTGTCAGTGCAGCCTTGTCAGTGCAGCCTTGTCAGTGCAGCCTTGTCAGTGCAGCCTTGTCAGTGCAGCCTTGTCAGTGCAGCCTTGTCAGTGCAGCCTTGTCAGTGCAGCCTTGTCAGTGCAGCCTTCCCCAGTGCATCCTTCCCCAGAGCAGCCTTGTCAGTGCAGCCTTGCCCCAGTGCAGCCTTGCCCCAGTGCAGCCTTCCCCAGTGCAGCCTTCGATCCCCTGTCCCTGCTTCCTGGGCTTCAAAATCGCCGACCGCGATTTGAAAATGGCGCCGCCGGCGCCAAAATACACAGAGCCGGTCCTCGGCTCTTTCCGGCGGCTCTCGTTCACTTTCGGCTCCACTCGTAGTCCCGAGCGGAGCTATCAGAGTAGGTTCGGATAGCTCCGCTCGGGACTACGAGTGGAGCCGAAAGTAAACGAGAGCCGCCGGAAAGAGCCGAGGACCGGCTCTGTGTATTTCGGCGCTGGCGGCGCCATTTTCAAATCGCGGTCGGCGATTTTGACATTTTGACAGCTCGGGATCACAGGGGATCGGCGTATAACACGCACCTGCGACTTTCCCCTGATTTTAAGGGGAAAAAAGTGCTTGTTATATGCCGATAAATACGATATATAGATATAGAGATAGATAGATATAGATATATATAGATATAGATATAGATGGATAGAGATATATATATATATATATATATATATATATATATATATATATATATATATATAATGTGTGTGTATGTATATACATGAATCATTGATTGGAGGTAAGTTAACATTGAGATAAAAATCCAAGCCGGTATCACCATAGAAGCTTACCCCCCATTAGGGAAAAATTAGTGATAGACGCTTCCCCTGAAAAAGGTCCAGGCAAACTGCACGCCATAGAAAAAGATGAGCCCTCATGTTTGGGGTTCTAGCAGAAAATGCTGATTTTAACATGTGTAAAAAAATTGGTTAAAGTGAACCAGTATTTGTGGATACAAAAGAGCACGTGTTTGAAGCAAAGTCAATGCTTGTAGACATAGAAGTGCAGGCCTGGGAAAAAGCCAGTGCTTCAAATATGAAGATACAGGCCTGGAGCAAAGTTTTGCAGTCATGGAGTCAAGTCAATGCTTGCGGGTTTAGAGCTATAGGTGTGGAGCATTGTCAGTGCTTGCGGACATAGAGCTACAGGTCTGGAACAAAGTTTGTGGTGTGGACGTGGAGTGCAGACCTTGAGCAAAGTCAATGCTTTTGGACATACAATAGATGTTCCTTAAAGGAGGGTTTCACACCCTTTTTTTTTCTGCCTGGTGCTGTTTGGATTTTCTGATTCATTTTGCTCACATTGAACTATATTGGCCCACGTACAAAAATGTTGTTTTATGGTCTCACAGCAATATAAGCAATCGTAACCACTTCAGCTCTGGAAGATTTACCCCCCTCGTGACCAGGCCATTTTTTGAGATATGGCACTGCGTTATTTTAATTGATAATTGCACAGTTGCCCGACGCTGTACCCAAAAAAAGTATGTCCTTTTTGTTTCTTTTGGTAGTATTTGATCGCCTCCTGCAGTTATTTTTTTTTTGCGCTATAAACAAAAAAACCTGGCAATTTTGAAAAAAAACAATAATTTTTACTTTTTGCTATAAAACATATCTAATAAAAAAAATTTAAAAAATAAAATTTCTTCATCAATTTAGGCCGATATGTATTCTGCTACATATTTGTGGTAAAAAAAAAATTCAGTAAGCGTATATAATAAGCGTATATTGATTGGTTTGCACAAAAGTTTGAGTGTCTACAAACTATGGAATATTTTTATGTAATTTTTATTTATTTTTTACTAGCAACAGCAGCGATCAGCGACTTTTATAGCGGGACTGCGATATTGCGGCGGACAAATCGGGACACTAACTGAAACTTTTCACACTTTTTGGGAACCAGTGACACTAATACAGTGATCAGTGCTAAAATTATGCAATGTATCTGTACTAATGACACTAGCAGAGAAGGGGTTAACATCAGGGGCGATCAAAGGGTTAAATGTGTGCCTAACATTGTTACTGTGTGCTGTTTTTACTAAGCAATTTTCTGGGGGTTTTTTTCTTCCTTTTGCAGGAAGAAAAAAACAGCACATTGCTGTGGTCAGAAGAGAGACCTGTGTTGATTTACCTACACAGGGCTCTCTTTGGGAATATTCAGAGCCGATCGGCTGGTGCTGATGACCAATCAGCGGCCAGCACCCGCTGATTGGTTGGTGCTGCAGCCATTCGCAGTGTGTTGGGGGCATGGGCACGTGAATCACGTACAGGTACGTGATTTTGCACAGAGAGTCTGCTCTGCCGCTGTATATGTAGGCGGTCACTAAGCGGTTAAAGTATAACTAAAGGCACTTTCATTTTAGACAGAGTGGAGAGGGATTAGAACGCTTGTCGTTTTCTACTGCTGTCTGTGCCCCTGTTAAGGTAATTCACCCTCTCTATTTGTCCATTTTACCATTATCATTAAAAGTGAAAGTAAAAGAAAATCCCACATTTTGGGTTGTCCCTAGAAAAATCTTCCAATGGGGCACTAGTTCTAGTTAAGGATGAGCCCAGGAAGTTGGCACTGCACAGCGCTAATCACAGGCAGTGAGACATTGTCCCGATGCGCGACTGCAGAGATCGGGAAATGTCTCACTGCCTGTGATTAGCGCTGTGCAGTGCCGACTTCCTGGCGGGCTCTGCACGTGCGGCTTGCGAACACACCTGAGCTAATCCTTAGTTCTGGTGACCTGGGGGTCCCCAAGGAGTTCCCTTAATTTGCAGGGATTTCCTCTCACTTCCTGTTTGGCTATGGGACAGGCAGTGAAGGGAAATCTCCCCAATGGGGGACACAGCTGACGAATTTAAATCTGACAAGTATTATAATCCTCCCTTGCTCTATTCAAAATGGAAAAAAAAATGTTTGCCTAGAATTCTACTTTAAGCAGCAAGCACCAAGCTTTTGACCACATAAAAAATAAATACAATACTCCTCGTTTACTTGTTTAACGACCGCTCAAACTTACGACCAGCTCTTCCGACATGCGCAGGACATCATCACTCTGCATCAGCCTTGTTCTCATTCCTGGCCTGCTGTTTTACAGGTATGTACTGTACTGTACTTTTTTAATCCTAAATGCCCCTTCCAGCATTCTTTATACTGTACTGTTTTATGTCTTTATGTACAGTAATGTAATGTGTGCTTGTACTGTACAGGTATTGCCCACACCATGTCAGAAAAAAGAAAAAAACTTGCTTGCACCTGCAGAAAGTGCTCAGAAAAAAAGAAAAGCTATTGATCTTGATATGAAAATGTAGATCATTAAAGCGGAGTTCCACACAAAAATGGAACTTCCGCTTTTCGGAACCCTCCCCCCCTCCGGTGTCACATTTGACACATTTCAGGGGGGAGGGGGGTGCAGATACCTGTCTAAGACAGGTATTTGCACCCACTTCCGGCATAGACTCCCATGGGAGTCTACGCCTCTTCCCGTCCCCACCGCGCTGTCACCTGGGAACACACAGCTCCCAGGAGAGAGCGGGGACCACTTGGGACACGCAGCGCGACTCGCGCATGCGCAGTAGGGAACCGGGAAGTGAAGCCGCAACGCTTCACTTCCTGATTCCCTCACCTAGGATGGCGGCGGCAGCTGCCGAGAACCGAGCGGGTTCTCGGCGTCCCCTGCCGACATCGCTGGACCCTGGGACAGGTAAGTGGCCATGTATTAAAAGTCAGCAGCTGCAGTATTTGTAGCTGCTGGCTTTTAATATTTTTTTTTTTTTGGCGGTGTGGGTGAACCCCCGCTTTAAGAACTATGAGGCTGGCAAGAAAGTTAAAGAAATAGCAAGTGAATTGGAACTTGCACATTCTACCATTTCAACAATCCTAAAGGATAAGGATAGAGTGAAAGAGGCAGTAAAAGCATTGACAGGATATCAAGCCATAATAACTAGGCAGCGGAAAGGCCTCATTCATGAAATGGAGAAATTGCTGGCAGGATGGATTGATGACCAAATAGAAAAAAGAATGCCAATGAGTCTTTTATTAATTCAAAGCAAACCACGCAGTAATTTTGATAATTTGAAAGTGCACAAAGGAAAAGAATCGACTGAAACGTTTACAGCAAGCCATGGATGGTTTCAACATTTTTGTCGGAGATTCAACCTCCATAGTCAGAGTATCAGTGGGGAGGCTGCAAGTGCAGATGTGGAAGCAGCAGAAAAATTTGTGGTTGAATTTGATAAAATCATTGAAAAAGGTGGCTACTGTCCAGAGCAGATGGATTCAACTGGACTCTTTTGGAAAAAGATGCCCGAAAGTTCTTACATACACAAAGAAGATAAAACAATGCCTGGCTTTAAGGCTTTTAAAGACAAGGTCACATTGTTGTTGGGAGGAAATGTTGCTGGGTTCAAGTTAAAGCCCCTCCTCATCTATTGTTCACAGAACCCACGTGCATTGAAGCAGGTTAGTAAGCACACACTGCCTGTTTATTATTGTGCAAATAACAAAGCATGGATGACACAAGCTTTATTTGATGACTGGTTCATCAATTGTTTCATACCCTCGGTCAAGCATTATTGTCAGCAAAAGGGTGTTCCCTTTAAAATTATCCTCCTGCTTGAAAATGCCCCAGGCCACCCCCAGCATCTTGATTACCTACGTCCAAACGTAAAGGTAGTGTATCTGCCTAAAAACACAACTGCTATCCTACAACCCATAAATCAAGGGTGCAATTGCAACATTCAAGGCCTACTATTTGCATACCACCTTTTGCAAAGCCATAGCAGCAACTGAGAATGATGAAGTTACCCTTCGTGATTTTTGGAAAGCTTACAACATTTTACACTGCATAAAAAACATTGCATCAGCTTGGGAGGGAGTAACAGAAAAGTGTATGCAGGGTATATGGAAGAAATGCCTAAAGCGTTTTATGAACAATAGCAAAGGGTTTGATGAAACAGATGTTGAAGTTATCAAAAAAGTGTGCAACTTGCTAACATGCTTGACTTAGATGTTGAAGTGACAAATATTAAAGAATTAGTGGAATTTGTCGAGGGAGAGCTAAGTAATGAAGATTTAATAGAGTTGGAACCACAGCAGCACTTAGAACAGGAAGAGGAAGAAAATGAGAAAACAATGGAAAAGAAGTTTACAGTCAGGGGGTTAGCTGGCGCTTTCTCAAAAGTGAATGCAGCTTTATTACAATTAGAGAGTATGGACCCAAATGTTGAAAGGTTCTCTAAAGTGGAATGGCAAATGAAGGAACTTATGCAATGTTATTGTGAAATTTATGATGAAAAAAAAAAATTACAAAGCCGATCACCTTAACAGAATTCTTCTTGCAAGCTACCCCTAACAGTTCTATCATTTCCTTGTCTTCTCCCTCATCTACAACTCCCGATGACCCTGCTTGTAACTCCAATGATGACACTGTCAACCCTGCTGGTAACTCCAATGATGACACTGATGACCTTACTGGTAACTCCAATGATGACCCTGCTGGTAATTTCAATAATGACACTGATGACCCTGAAGCACTATCACCCTTTGAAGGGTTTGATGACTAAAATGTTACTCTAAATGTCTACTGTATATGTTTACTTTTTGGGCACTGTACATCATTGTATCCTGTACAGTACATGATTTTTGTTCATATTTTTGTGTTCTGTACTTATGCAAATTAAAACATTATTGAGTTGGATTTTTTGTTTAGACCTTTTTTCAGAGTACAGTACAGTAGTTAAGAATGCTTAAAATATTGATTAAATGTGGCTCCTCGTTTAACGACCAATTTGTTTAACGACCTGGTTGCTGGAGCGGAACCTGGTGGTTAAGTGAGGAGTACCTGTAAATAACATGGTTTTCTTTTTTTCCCTAAATTCCCTTTATCTGCTTCTCTGATTTGAGTATTGGGATTACCTCCTGAGTTGACAACACAGAAGCAGTATGGTGCCATTTATGGCAATACTTTTCTAATAGATAAAGCTGTGGAGACTAAAGTGCCTGTTCCACATTACTCTGAAAATAGTGAGAGTTGGAAAATTCTGTCAGAAAAAAATGTGTGCTTTCTTGTGGTTGACTGGGGTTAGAGATTTTTTATTCCCTACACAACAGACTATCTACTGTGAAAACCACTCTGTACATAGTAACATTTCAGGCCAGCTGAAAACAACCAGCGGGAAAAGGTGCTTAAAGTGGACTTATTATAAAATGTTAAGTCTTGCTGGAAGAGAGCAAAAGTAGAAGATCAGTATTTGCCTTCCCTGAAGAAGGAACTGCTTTAGGCCTAGTGGTATGGCCACATAATCACCGCTGAAGGGTACATTTCTCAGCCAGTCTATTACTATAACAATACTGTAAACAAGACAGCGGCCCCAAACCATGGCATGTTGTCTTGTTACGGTCTCTTGGTTGCCATAAACCAACATTAGCTATTAGAACAGTTCCCTCCACTTACCAATGACCTATTACAGCTAATGCCAGGCATTATTTAAGCCCACTGAGGCCTGGAATTTATTGCACCCACTGATGCCAGACATTTTTTTACTTACACTGACTTGTTTGCTACCACTGACTGAGGGCAATTTTACTTCCACTGATATCTAATGCCAAGGCCTTTTTGTTTACTTTGGCTTGCCACAGTTCAGCTTACAAACAGTCTGATGGAATAGTGAACTGGCCTTTTTGTTTAAAAGGGGTAATCTTGGGAACACATTTTATATGTAAATAAATGGTTGATAAAATACAGTATGATAGGAAATAAATCAATGCAAGAAAATATCCTGATATGTTTCGTATTTCTTCTATGTTTTTTTTATTCTCTTGTGTACTATTAACTATATTAGTGTAGTATACTTACGCTCTTGAAATGCTGAAGATATTTTTGTTTTCTGTATTTCTGGAAGAGTACACGCGTGGAAGACCACAGTTATTTAAACTCCAGTCAAAGATTTCCTGCATCTTACAGTACATAAGCTATTCTCACAAGACCAGCCTAAGCCTCACTGCTGAAAAACATTGAGTAGGACAGAGCAGTTGGTGGTGTAGGAGAGCAGTAATATGTTCTCAATCCCCCAGTCTTATTCCACACGCTCTCTTTGCTCTCTGACATGTCTTCCGACGGTTGCTAGGCAACCTAAATAGTACCACTCTGCATGGGCTCCAATGTGCTAGACAGACTTATATTTTTCGTAGCAAATCTGTCAGGTTTGGAATCATTTAGAATGAGGGAATATGTGCCCTGCATCAAGATGACAAACTGAACTGAACATAGGCTTTTCCTTTAGATCAATGTCTTTTTAAATACATAGAACAGAGCTAAGATTTTTCAGGGCTAGAACGACATGTGCCCAATTTGAATTTAATTTTAGCATGCCACTTTGATTCTTAAACAGAGTAAAACACTGCCCCACTGTGTGTATTACAGTAATTGACCGAATGAAAATAAATTATAGCAGGCAATCCTCAGTGGGAAATGCATAACAGAAGCATGATCTAGTACAAAAGAAGAATAAGGTTGGAATGCAGTCTATATAAAACGTGTGTGTGAAATCCAATTTATATCATACATGCTGTACTTTAAAAACTGGTGATGGCTGTTATTACTGTAAGTGCTCTAATGCTTTTTTTCCACTGCAAAAATCTTGTCTCTGTCTCTCAGGTGAAATTGGACAAATGTACTCAATCTTCATCAAGCTAAACTTGAATCTGCTTATATTTTGCTATCCCCTTTATCTCTTCCCTTTACCAGCATGCTAATGTCGTTTTCAAATGAAACCTTTCAGTTTTTATTATTACATACCTTATTTTTGACCCAGTGACATTACTGGGTCTTTGTGCTTCTCTATGCAATGCAAGCAGATCATGGTTGGTGGGAGACAGCACTCTGCTCTCAGCACTCTTCCCAAGAACCCTCAGCCCTAATGCAAACAGCAGACTAATGCCGCGTACACACGGTCGGATTTTCCGGTGGGAAATGTTGGATGTGAGCTTGTTGGAAAGTTCAACCGTGTGTATGCTCCATTGAACATTTGCTGTCGGACTTTCCGCCAACAAATGTTTCTTGGCAGGTTCTCAAATTTTCCGCCAAAAAAACTTTTTTGTTGGAAAGTCTGATCGTGTGTACACAAGTCCGTCACACAAAAGTTCATGCATGCTCGGAATCAAGGAGAAGGAGCCGTACTGAACTTCCTTTTTCTCGGCTCGTCGTACGTTTTGTACGTCACCGCATTCCCACGTTCGTAATTGTTGGCCAACATTTGTGTGACCGTGCGTATGCAAGACAAGTTTGAGCCAAAAACCTTCAAACAAAAATCCACAGTTTTGTTGGGGGAAAGTCCGATCATATGTACGGGGCATAACTCTTGGGAGGAGCTATACAAATAAACAAATGCCTTGATTGTTAGGATGCAAATCTGGAGGATTGGGTGTTTCTAGACGGGCTGCATTTGCATGCAGACCACCCAGGTAATACCCACATATGATGTTGACTCTCCATGATTGAAAAAGTAAAATCCAGTGAATGAAAGGGGTGGGCCAAGGGCATTAAGACTGGACAAGATGGGGCTATATAATACTGGACATCTACTAGCCAGGAAATGAGGCCGGCTCTACCTTGCTTTCTGCAGCTTCTAATGCAAGTTCCCAGTGCGTAGAGAAATTAAAAGGGTAAGCATTTTAAATACAATTGTGCAAGACTGAAAATACTGTTAGGCTGGAGTTTAGCTTTAATGTTACTTATTGTTAGCCTTTTTGTCCTGTTTTATGTATAAAAGAGTATATATTGGTGAAGTAAATTTGGCATTCAGAAGCTTCAAATTTAAATCAAATTTCTATAAAACCACCTTTGATTTGTATCTCTCTATCTTAAGAATTTTTTTTTTATTGATCTCCGATTTTTACCTTTCAGATATCTTCTTTCAGATCAAGTCCAATCAACAAGTAAAAAAAACAATCGGTGATCTGCTGGTTCCAGCTAGGAAACAATGCTGCTGCACTAAAGTGTGCTTTATTATACATTTTGTGACATTTACTGCATTGCAGCTAGATGCCAAACAGCTTCACACATGGGGTCTGCTTCCTAAAGCCAGTGCTGTTCAGGTTCCTATCACTTTGCTCAATTCCTGCCATCAGATTCAGCCTCCCTAGGCAGGTCTGGATGTGATTTGTGTCTGTGCGACACCTCTTAGTGCTAACATATTGATGCAATAGTCTTTATGTACTTGGGAAACGGCGAGGAGCCTGTAGTGAATGTGCTAAGGAAAATATTTTATGCACTGCATACTGTAAGGAGGGAACCAGATCACTGATAAACCACATTGATGCTGACCAGGTGCACTACAGCCCTGGCTGGGCCAAAATCTGAACCACTGGGCAGGGTAAAATGCAGGCTATTGGAAGGGGGGGTTGCAGTAATGCTTTTCACCATAATTTCATGTCGGGGTTTTCCTAGAATTTTTTTTTTCAGTAAGTGACCTTGACAGCAAATAAACAATTCCCCTTCTTCAGGAGACTACTACATGGGTGATCACCCCCCTTACTCTGTACAAAATGTGTATCAATTAGTCTTTAATTTTCACATAAATCTCCTTTCTCATTGTGTTTCACATATCAAGGTGAGGTGGACTTTCTTTTTAAAAAAGCTTTCTGTGAAAATAAAAAAGAATGGAACCCTGGACCAATTGGCACATATAAAGTTGG
Organism: Lithobates clamitans; assembly: GCA_037952925.1. Classification (NCBI taxonomy): domain Eukaryota; kingdom Metazoa; phylum Chordata; class Amphibia; order Anura; family Ranidae; genus Lithobates; species Lithobates clamitans. The sequence continues at coordinate 2,771,939 of JBBGZY010000926.1, forward strand.
GACTTAAAATATTCAGACCCCCTTACATTTTTCACTCTTTGTTATATTGCATCCTATTTGCTAAATCATTTAAGTTCATTTTTTTTCCTTATTAATGTACACACAGCACCCCATATTGACAGAAAAACACAGAATTGTTGATATTTTTGCAGATTTATTAAAAAAGAAAAACTGAAATATCACATGGTCCTAAGTATTCAGACCCTTTGCTCAGTATTTAGTAGAAGCACCCTTTTGATCTAATACAGCCATGAGTCTTTTTGGGAAAGATGCAACAAGTTTTTCACACCTGGATTTGGGGATCCTCTGCCATTGCTCCTTGCAGATCCTCTCCAGTTCTGTCAGGATGGATGGTAAACGTTGGTGGACAGCCATTTTTAGGTCTCTCCAGAGATGCTCAATTGGGTTTAAGTCAGGGCTCTGGCTGGGCCATTCAAGAACAGTCACGGAGTTGTTGTGAAGCCACTCCTTCGTTATTTTAGCTGTGTGCTTAGGGTCATTGTCTTATTGGAAGGTAAACCTTCCGCCCAGTCTGAGGTCCTGAGCACTCTGGAGAAGGTTTTGGTCCAGGACATCCCTGTACTTGGCCGCATTTATCTTTCCCTCACTTGCAACCAGTCGTCCTGTTCCTGCAGCTGAAAAACACCCCCACAGCATGATGCTGCCACCACTATGCTTCACTGTTGGGACTGTATTGGACAGGTGATGAGCAGTGTCTGGTTTTCTCCACACATACCACTTAGAATTAAGGCCAAAAAGTTCAATCTTGGTCTCATCAGACCAGAGAATCTTATTTCTCACCATCTTGGAGTCCTTCAGGTGTTTTTTTAGTAAACTCCATGCAGGCTTTCATGTGTCTTGCACTGAGGAGAGGCTTTCGTCGGGCCACTCTGCCATAAAGCCCCGACTGGTGGAGGGCTGCAGTGATGGTTGACTTTCAACTTTCTCCCATCTTCCGAAAGCATCTCTGGAGCTCAGCCACAGTGATCTTGGGGTTCTTCTTTACCTCTCTCACCAAGGCTCTTCTCCCCCAATAGCTCAGTTTGGCCGGACGGCCAGCTCTAGGAAGGGTTCTAGTCATCCCAAACGTCTTCCATTTAAGGATTATGGAGGCCACTGTGCTCTTAGGAACCTTAAGTGCAGCAGAAATGTTTTGTAACCTTGGCCAGATCTGTGCCTTGCCACAATTCTGTCTCTGAGCTCTTCAGGCAGTTTCTGACCTCATGATTCTCATTTGCTTTGACATGCACTGTGAGCTGTAAGGTCTTATATAGACAGGTGTGTGGCTTTCCTAATCAAGTCCAATCGGTATAATCAAACACAGCTTGTTATATTACACCATTTGCTAAAATCATTTAAGTTCATTTGTTTTCCTCATTAATGTACACACAGCACCCCATATTGACAGAAAAACACAGAATTTTAAAATTTTTTGCAGATTTATTAAAGAAAAACTGAAATATCACATGGTCCTAAGTATTCAGACCCTTTGCTGTAACACTCATATATATATATATATATATATATATATATATATATATATATATATATATATATATATATATATATATATATATATATATATAAAACTCAGGTGCTGTCCATTTCTTCTGATCATCCTTGAGATGGTTCTACACCTTCATTTGAGTCCAGCTGTGTTTGATTATACCGATTGGACTTGATTAGGAAAGCCACACACCTGTCTATATAAGACCTTACAGCTCACAGTGCATGTCAAAGCAAATGAGAATCATGAGGTCAGAAACTGCCTGAAGAGCTCAGACAGAATTGTGGCAAGGCACAGATCTGGCCAAGGTTACAAAACATTTCTGCTGCACTTAAGGTTCCTAAGAGCACAGTGGCCTCCATAATCCTTAAATGGAAGACGTTTGGGATGACTAGAACCCTTCCTAGAGCTGGCCGTCCGGCCAAACTGAGCTATTGGGGGAGAAGAGCCTTGGTGAGAGAGGTAAAGAAGAACCCAAAGATCACTGTGGCTGAGCTCCAGAGATGCTTTCGGAAGATGGGAGAAAGTTGAAAGTCAACCATCACTGCAGCCCTCCACCAGTCGGGGCTTTATGGCAGAGTGGCCCGACGAAAGCCTCTCCTCAGTGCAAGACACATGAAAGCCTGCATGGAGTTTACTAAAAAAACACCTGAAGGACTCTAAGATGGTGAGAAATAAGATTCTCTGGTCCGATGAGACCAAGATTGAACTTTTTGGCCTTAATTCTAAGTGGTATGTGTGGAGAAAACCAGACACTGCTCATCACCTGTCCAATACAGTCCCAACAGTGAAGCATAGTGGTGGCAGCATCATGCTGTGAGGGTGTTTTTCAGCTGCAGGAACAGGACGACTGGTTGCAAGTGAGGGAAAGATAAATGCGGCCAAGTACAGGGATGTCCTGGACCAAAACCTTCTCCAGAGTGCTCAGGACCTCAGACTGGGCGGAAGGTTTACCTTCCAATAAGACAATGACCCTAAGCACACAGCTAAAATAACGAAGGAGTGGCTTCACAACAACTCCGTGACTGCCCAGCCAGAGCCCTGACTTAAACCCAATTGAGCATCTCTGGAGAGACCTAAAAATGGCTGTCCACCAACGTTTACCATCCATCCTGACAGAACTGGAGAGGATCTGCAAGGAGCAATGGCAGAGGATCCCCAAATCTAGGTGTGAAAAACTTGTTGCATCTTTCCCAAAAAGACTCATGGCTGTATTAGATCAAAAGGGTGCTTCTACTAAATACTGAGCAAAGGGTCTGAATACTTAGGACCATGTGATATTTCAGTTTTTCTTTTTTAATAAATCTGCAAAAATATCAACAATTCTGTGTTTTTCTGTCAATATGGGGTGCTGTGTGTACATTAATAAGGAAAAAAAATGAACTTAAATGATTTAGCAAATGGGATGCAATATAACAAAGAGTGAAAAATGTAAGGGGGTCTGAATACTTTCCGTCCCCACTGTATGTACAGAATAATGCCCCGTACACACGGTCGGATTTTCCGATGGAAAATGTCCGATCGGAGCGTGTTGTCGGAAATTCCGACCGTGTGTGGGCTCCATCGGACATTTTCCATCGGATTTTCCGACACACAAAGTTGGAGAGCAGGAGATAAAATTTTCCAACAACAAAATCCGTTGTTGGAAATTCCGATCGTGTGTACACAAATCCGACGGACAAAGTGCCACGCATGCACAGAATAAATAAAGAGATGAAAGCTATTGGCCACTGCCCCGTTTATAGTCCCGACGTACGTGTTTTACGTCACCGCGTTTAGAACGACCGGATTTTCCGACAACTTTGTGCGACCGTGTGTAGACAAAACAAGTTTGAGCCAACATCCGTCTGAAAAAATCCTAGGATTTTGTTGTCGGAATGTCCGAACAAAGTCCGACCATGTGTACGTCCTATTAGCGTGGTGACTACCTAAAGAATGAATATGCACTGTGTGGGAGAATAAGACATGGTCACTGGAGGTACTAGAGCTGAGTATCAGGCCAGCTGCTGACCGTTTTTATTTTATTTTATTTTTTCATGTGGGGGGTTGCAAAACTGTGGGGTGCAGATGTAATACAAGGGGCGTTCAAGTCAAACTGGGACTTTTAATTTTACAGGTATAAAAAGGGATGCTAGTCTGGCGGTACTACATGGAGTGGTAAGTGCCAAGTGTATACTATTACTGATAGGTGGTGCACATGTTGCGGCCCAGTCCAAAGACCGTTAATCAAGTTGGCAACAGTGTTAGTACGTATATGGAACAGCTTGTGGTGATAAAGTTTCTTGTAAACTAAGACATAAAACCCACGAATATCTGAAGAAGAATTCAAGCACAGTACGGTGATGAGACGCTCGGCCACAATAAGACCTTCGAATGGTGTAAACGTTTCAAAAATGGCCGTATGTCCATCAGTATGCCCACAGCAGTCATTCCTGTAAGCATTCAGCATGTGGACGCCTGATCCTGAATAATCGATGCATAACCAGTCGTGAAATTGCACCAGAGACAAATCTTTCTGTGGGAACAGTGAACACAGTCATTCACGGCTGTCCTAGGATGGTTTAGGAGTACTGACAAATCTTTCTATGCCGAAGCTTTCCGGGCATTAGTTAAACGTTGGGATAAGTGAATAAATGTAGCAGGGGAGTTGAAAAATAAATGCAGTTTCCACTCCTTGAAATTTGTTATTTTATTATATAAACTGAAAAGTCCCAGTTTGACTTGAACACCCCTTGTATGTGGATGGGGGATGCAGAGGTGAGAAGCTGTGGAAGAGAACTACAGAGCTTAGGTGTTTGAGGGGTTGCAGATATAAGCTGTGGAAGAAATGTGCAAAAGCGTGCTGTGGACGTAAGCTATGGTGGGAGGTGCAGTGTTAAAGGGGAGTTCCATCCAAAAAAAAATCATTAATGTGCATGAAAAAAAATAAAAAAACATTTGGAGAATTTTTTTTTTTTTTTTTACTCACCTCTTTGATGCCTGTTTGTATGGGGTCCCTCGTAATCTGCCTCCTTCGGCGCCTGGGCTCCTGACGTCACTTCCCTCGGCGCAGGAAGGGAAATCAGATCCCCCCTCCCTCTAGGCAATCATCTGGGACATGTGACTGGTCCCAGATCATTGCGCAGCCAGGCGCGGCTTGCGCATGCGCAGTGGGTGCCCGGCTGTGAAGCCACGGCCGGGCGCCCACAGTTACAATGCCTGCAACCCGCATCGCTGGACCCTGGGACAGGTAAGTGTCCGATTATTAAAAGTCAGCAGCTGCAGTATTTGTAGCTGCTGACTTTTTGTTTTGTTTTTTTTCAAGCGAAACTCCGCTTTAAAGGGGTTGTAAAGGTAATTTTATTTTTTTTTAAAAATAACTAACATGTCATACTTACCTTCACTGTGCAGCTCGTTCTGCACAGAGTGCCCCCGAACCTGCTCTTCTGGGGTCCCTCGGCGGCTGTTTCAGCTCCTCCCCGCAAGAACTAACCACCTTAATGCGAGCTCCCTCGCATGGTGGTTAGTTATTGCGGGCGCGCTCCCGTGATACAGCCGGCGGCTATAGCCGCTCACTGTATCACTTGGCCCCGCCCCCCGGCGCGCCGCGTCATCGGATGTGATTGACAGCAGCGCGAGCCAATGGCTGCGCTGCTTTCAATCCATCCACTGCAGCCAATCAGCGACCAGGCTGAGCTGCAATAGAGATGACGGGAACGAGCAGCGGAGATTCGAGGTGTCAGGTAAGTAAAACGGGGGGGCTGGGGGCGGCGGTATTGTCAAAACTTTTTTCACCTTAATGCATATAATGCATTAAGGTGAAAAAATTTTTACCTTTACAACCCCTTTAAGCTGTGGAATGGGAGATGTGTGTGGAAATGAGCTGCGGTTGGGGGATGCAGAGGTGAGTTGTGGAAGGGGGGAAGTGTGCAGAGGTGAGCTGTAGAAAATAGTACAATGAAGTGCCACAAGAAAAAATATAAAAGTGAAACATTATAGACACCTACACCTTACACTGTTATCACCATGTATCTCTAACACATACTGTATATTTGTATTATTTAAACTGTTGTAACAACATAATGAAAATTGTATTAATTGTACCTATTAGAAAAGACTATAAATAAGCACAAAAATCATAAAGCAATACTGCAGTTTCAGCATTGCTACTATTATTGTAAGTCTTTGTTCTGCAGTTTTCAGTAGTAATATGGACAAGCTCTTTGCCAATAGTATCAAGACATTCTTGTTTCCCTTACCACAATTAACATTTTGGACAACAATTCAAATGTGTTAAAGAAAATGTGTACTGTAGCTTTCGTTGCTGACCTCTCATTATGTAAATAGTAGATGTTATGCTGCGTACACACGGTTGAAATTTCCGACAACAAATGTTTGAGAGCTGGTTCTCAAATTTTCCGACAACAAAACTTGTTAGAAATTCAGAGCGTGTGTACACAATTCCGACGCACAAAATTCCACGCATGGTCGGAATCAAGCAGAAGGGCCACTCTGGCTATTTAACTTCATTTTTCTCGGCTCGTCGTACGTCACCGTGTTCTTGACGTTTGGAATTTCCGACAACATTTGTGTGACCGTGTGTATGCAAGACAAGTTTGAGCCAACATCCGTCAGAAAAAAATCCACGGTTTTGCTGTCGGAATGTCCAATCGTTTGTACGCGGCATTAGGCTGTTGCCTCTCTCCAGTGGCATCAATGATTTGAATTAAACAAACATTTTTAAAATTATGTCAGCAGTGGCAGCCTGAGTATGTTTCCCTTCCTTGAATGGTTACAAAATGGCTGACAACCATTAATAATATTATTTTAACAACAATAGTAAAAAGCACTTTATAGTATGTAGTTTGTAAAATAAATGTAATTTAGAGGCTGGCTTTTCAATAGGCACTGTTCTTTTGCAATGGAAAAGGGCCCGCTCAAAGCATGTCTAAATCCAAGAACAAAAATAGAATTGCCATTTACCTTTCCTTTCACACTTCTTTATTTTCACCTGGTAATTCTTCCAGGAATGCAATTCATGTCCTAGGGTAACAAGCGTACTGTATCTAGGAGGAGCAGAGTTATAACTCTAGGAAAGGAAGTATTTTGGACTATATAACACCCCCCCCCTCTTCATTATACTGTTTGTAGTCAGTGGATATAGCTGGGAACAATGCTAAATCATATCTGTCTGTACTCTCTTACTTTGCAAAAAGTTATCAGCCCACAAGATTTCTGGCTGAATGAAAAGCTACTTTTTACACTTGTCAAACAGATGCAGTATCTCACAAAAGTGAGTACACCCCTCACATTTTGGTAAATATTTTATCATGTGTTTTCATGTAACAACACTGAAGAAATAACACTTTGCTACAATGTAAAGTAGTGAGTGTACAGATTGTATAACAGTTTAAATTTTCTGTCCCCTCAAAATAACTCAACACAGCCATTAATGTCTAAACCGCTGGCAACAAAAGTGAGTACACCCCTAAGTGAAAATGTCCAAATTTAGCCCAAAGTGTAAATATTTTGTGTAGCCACTATTATTTTCCAGCACTGCTATAACCCGCTTGGGCATGGAGTTCACCAGAGCTTCACAGGTTGCCACTGGAGTCCTCCTCCATGACGACATCACGAAGCTGATGGATGTTAGAGACCTTGCGCTTCTCCACCTTCCGTTTGAGGATACCCCACAGATGCTCAATAGGTTTTAGGTCTGGAGACATGCTTGGCCAGTCCATCACATTTACCCTCAGCTTCTTTAGCAAGGCAGTGGTCATCTTTGAGGTGTGTTTGGGGTAGTTATCATGTTGGAAAACTGTCCTGCGGCCCAGTCTCCGAAGAGAGGGTATCATGCTCTGCTTCAGTATATAATAGTACATGTTGGCATTCATGGTTCCCTCAATGAACTGTAGCTCCCTAGTGCTGGCAGCACTCATGCAGCCCAAGACAATGACACTCCCACCACCATGCTTGACTGTAAGCAAGACACACTTGTCTTTGTATTCCTCACCTGGTTGCCACCACACACGCTTGACACCATCCATCTGAACCAAATAAGTTTATCTTGGTCTCATCAGGACATGGTTTTAGTAATCCATGTCCTTAGTCTGCTTTTCTTCAGCAAACAGTTTGCTGGCTTTCTTGCGCATCATCTTTAGAAGAGGCTTCCTTCTGGGATGACAGCCATACAGACCAATTTGGTGCAGTGTGTGGCATATGGTCTGAGCACTGACAGATTGACCCCCACCCCTTCAACCTCTGCAGCAATGCTGGCAACAGTCATACATCTATTTCCCAAAGACAACCTCTGGATATGATGCTGAGCACGTGCACTCAACTTCTTTGGTTGACCATGGTGAGGCCTGTTCTGAGTGGAACCTGTCCTGTTAAACCACTGTATGGTCTTGGCCACCGTGCTGCAGCTCAGTTTTAGGGTCTTGGCAATCTTTCTTATAGCTTGGGCCATCTTTATGTAGAGAAACAATTCTTTTTTTCAGATCCTCAGAGAGTTCTTTGCCATGAGGTGCCATGTTGAACTTCCGGTGACCAGTATGATAGAGTGAGCGCGATAAAACCAATGAGGTCAAACCTTGAGAGTTTCAATTTGTATGCAATCAGGCAGGCCCTTGCACTACATGGTTTTGGTAAATCTGAAGACAAAAATCTGCAGCAAATCGAATAGTGTGTGTAACGGAACGTCCCACACTCCGCTTGAGTGCTTCCGTCATATACCACTTCCTCCCAGTCTGTATACAGATATCAGATATTCCAACCGCTCTGAGCACAAAACAAGGCGACACTTGCTTAGATGCTAACATGGACCAACTTTATTTAGAATCAAAATTACAAGACTTTATATGCCGTTGGAACCTCCTCTAACAATACAACTGTAACCTAATTAACATGAGCTAGTTTACTAAATCATTTACCCAGACTAGGTGACTACGTCTCCTAGCTCATTGTCTATTCAACACACATTACCATAAACATCAACGCAGGGTTAATTAGAACAAACAACAATGAGTTGAATACCCTTAGAACCTGTGGTAAGCCAGACTAAACTCATTTACATTAAACACATTATAGCTGACATCCGACAGGTGAGTGGAGTTGATGACATTAGAATCTTCTCATAGTATGAGTCCCAACAGTATGACTCAGTCACTATTGCTACTATGGCAAATACAGGGTCCCCAGAGTCTGTGTGTCCTGGGGGACAAGGACTCGAAGCCAAAGTAACAACACCTCAAGGGTACCCCAAATGCCAGGGCCATCCTGAACCCAGGAGTCCTAGGATCCCTAGGAGTTTTCTATCTATTGATGGGTCTGCTCACCACCCCAATCCATGGTGTGCAGGCAGTGAGGAGATGATGTGTAGGGATGAGCTTTGTGTTCAAGTCGAACCCATGTTCGACTCGAACATCGGCTGTTCGATCGTTCGCCAAATTGCTTTGGCCAATTATGGCTCAGGGGGTTTAGAACACGCCCCACACTATATAAGGCCGCCTGCACGGTGGCCCTGTGTAGTGTGTTCCGGCGTGCTTAGAGCGAGAGAGACAGTGTCATTTCATTTGAGTTAGCTAGATTAGGCAGGACAGTAAGTGAGTTAGCTGCACTTATAGTGTATTGTGTATATATATATATATATATGCATGCCAGGTGTTGCGCATATATATATATATATATATATATATATATATATATATATATATATATATATATATATATACACTGTATTCAGTTTAGCTAGATTCGTTCCTATTATCTTCCTACTCACAGGCAGGCTTGTCTTGTTACAGTATTTACAGCTACCTGAAGAAAATTGCTGGTGTTCTTTTGATCCTATTAGTACCATAGTCAGGCAGCTAGACTATTTACAGTTAGTGTAGTGCGTCCTTCTCACAGTGTTCAGTTAAAGCTACAAGTTAGTTTAGTGTGACCTCTGCACAGTGTTCAGCTAAAACTACAAGTTAGTGTAGTGCACAGTGTTCAGCTAAAGCTACAAGTTAGGGCAGTGAGACCTCTGCACAGTGTTCAGCTAAAGCTACAAGTTAGTGTAGTGCGTCCTGCTCACAGTGTTCAGCTAAAACTACAAGTTAGTGTAGTGCGACCTCTGCACAGTACTGAGCTAAAACTACAAGTTAGTGTAGTGCGTCCTGCTCACAGTGTTCAGCTAAAACTACAAGTTAGTGTAGTGCGACCTCTGCACAGTACTGAGCTAAAACTACAAGTTAGTGTAGTGAGACCTCAGCACAGTGTTCAGCTAAAGCTACAAGTTACTGTAGTGTGTCCTGCTCACAGTGTTCAGCTAAAGCTACAAGTTACTGTAGTGCGTCCTGCTCACAGTGTTCAGCTAAAACTACAAGTTAGTGTAGTGAGACCTCTGCACAGTGTTCAGCTAAAGCTACAAGTTAGTGTAGTGCGTCCTGCTCACAGTGTTCAGCTAAAACTACAAGTTAGTGTAGTGAGACCTCTGCACAGTGTTCAGCTAAAGCTACAAGTTAGTGTAGTGTGTCCTGCTCACAGTGTTCAGCTAAAACTACAAGTTAGTGTAGTGAGACCTCTGCACAGTGTTCAGCTAAAGCTACAAGTTAGTGTAGTGCGTCCTGCTCACAGTGTTCAGCTAAAACTACAAGTTAGTGTAATGCGACCTCTGCATAGTGTTCAGCTAAAACTACAAGTTTGTGTAGTGCGACCTCTGCACAGTGTTTAACAGGGGCGTGTAATTACAATTTTTGATGCAGGGGCTCGTTTCTGCATTCCAACTAGAGTATCTGTGAGGGGTTGCAGTGTTGTGGCACCAGTGCCTAAGGCCCAATTTTTCAGCCCCTGTTCAACAGGGGCATGTAATTACAATTCATGATATAATCTTTCACAGCAGGGCCCGTTTCTGCACCAACCAAGAGCGAGTGAGGACTTAGTGTTGTGGCACTAGCACCACCACCACCAAAGGCCCAATTTTCCTGCTCCTGTTCAATGGGGCATGTAATTACAATTCTTGATCTAATATTTCACAGCAGGGCCCTGTGAGGGCTTACAGTGTTGTGGCCACAACAACACCTAAGGCCCAAATTTCTGCTGAGTATATAGGGCAGGCCCCTACTTTCAAACATCCAACTTACAAACGACTCCTACTTGCAAACGGAAGGAGACAACAGGAAGTGAGAGGAAATCTACCCCTAGGAAGGGAAATTCTCTCCTGTAAGAGTTAATATGGGAAAAACATTTCTCCTTTCCACTGATGCTTTATCACCAATCCTTGTTTCACAAAAAACCCAAAATTTTCAAAAAACATTTGTCATTGGGATAAAAATGAGGTGAAATCTTCTGAAGAGGAGCACAGACGGCAAAACAAATGTCACAGGGGTGATAACCCTTCCCTATGTTTTCCAAAAAGCTTAAAATAGATTTTTTGGCTGGAGCTAAAAACGTTAAAAATGTACCAATTCAAAATTACAAACAGATTCTACTTAACAACAAACCTACAGTCCCTGTCTTGTTTGCACCACCTGTATACTGCTGTTCAGAGTATATAGGGCCTGGTGACCCCACGCCTTTCCTTTTTTTAATTTAGGTGCGGGGTTTCCCTTAATATCCATACAAGACCCAAAGGGCCTGGTAATGGACTGGGGGGTACCCATGCTGTTTGTCTCACTGATTTTCATCCATATTGCCAGGACCCGACATTACATTAAAGCCGCAAGCAGTTTTAAATGACTTTTTTTCCTTTTAAAAATGACATTTTGTGCAGGGACTGTTCTAAGCATGGGAAACACGCGCCACTTTACAGGCATACTATAGACACCCCACAGGTACGATATTTAAAGGAATATTTCACTTTTTTTTAACTTTAAGCATCATTAAAATCACTGCTCCCGAAAAAACTGCCGTTTTTAAAAGTTTTTTTTGCATTGATACATGTCCCCTGGGGCAGGACCTGGGTCCCCAAACCCTTTTTAGGACAATACTATGCAAATTAGCCTTTAAAATGAGCACTTTTGATTTCGAACGTTCGAGTCCCATAGACGTCAATGGGGTTCTAACGTTCGTGCAAATTTTCGGTCCGTTCGGCTCATCCCTAATGATGTGCTGTAACCTCTAGCTACCAATCAGTGAACAGTATTACTGTACAGTAATCTCTAGCAACCAATCAACAAGCAGAAATTGTGCTGTAACCTCTCGCAACTAATCAGTGATCTGTAATGTGTGCTGTAACCTCTAGCAACCAGTCAGCAAGCGGTAATGATATGCTGTAACCTCTGGCAACAAATCACATATGGCTGCCTGATCTGATACAGTAAACTGATTTTGAGTCTAGCTGCTTTTTTTTGTATGTCTCAGAGCAGGTGAAGAGCGAAATTGCATGGGGGGGGGCCTAAGAAATCTTTTGGCCAGGGTCCAATCAATATTAAAGGCAGCCCTGATTCGTGGGCTAGATACAGAATTAGGAACCTCAGTCATATTTTTTCTAGAGGTACTCTTCTAACCTATGATGCCTTGAAGTTTGTCTATGCTCTACCTAACTCCATGTTTTTCTGTTATTTACAACTACTACACACTATTACCGCTCAGTTCCCTAATGGGATACAACTGGTCTCTGACCTATAGAAAGTTTGCTATCCACTTAGGAACTAGCCAAACCCTCTTTAGCTTTATACTCTGTTGTTTTGTATAGATAGTCCAAAATTGACCGAACTCTACCATCGCTGGTGGGTGGATGTCCCGTCACAAAATGACCAAGACTGAGACGAATGTCTACAACACTATTTGACTGATGTAATCTCCACTAAGGATGGGTTCATATAAATTACATTTTACATTGAGAAAATGTCACCCCCCTTAGACTCTCTTAGATATATCCATCAAGGACAGTTACAGTTCATTGAGGGAACCATGAATGCCAACATGTACTGTGACATACTGAAGCAGAGCATGATCCCCTCCCTTCTGAGACTGGGCCACAGGGCAGTATTCTAACATAACAACCCCAAACACACCTCCAAGATGACCACTGCCTTGATAAAGAAGCTGGGGGTAAAGGTGATGGACTGGCCAAGCATGTCTCCAGACCTAAATCCTATTGAGCATCTGTGGGGCATCCTCAAACAGAAGGTGGAAAAGCGACATCCACCAGCTCTGTGATATCGTCATGGAGGCGTGGAAGAGGACTCCATCGGCAACCTGTGGAGCGATAGTGAACTCCATGCCCAAGAGGGTTAAGGCAGTGCTGGAAAATAATGGTGGCCACACAAAATATTGACACTTTGGGCCCAATTTGGACATTTTTACTTAGGGGTGTACTCACTTTTGTTGCCAGCGGTTTAGACATTAATGGCTGTGTGCCAAGTTATTTTGAGGGGACAGCCAATTTACACTGTTATTCAAGCTGTACACTCACTACTTTACATTGTAGTAAAGTGTAATTTCCTCAGTGTTGTCACATGAAAAGATATAATAATATATTTACCAAAATGTGAGGGGTGTACTCAGTTTTGTGAGATACTGTGTATGTGTGTGTGTGTATGTATGTATATATATATATATATATATATATGACACTACACTTTTAACACAATGCGGCTATGGGTGACCTAGCAGCAGGGGAGGATTCAAAAGGTTTATATAATGGGCATAGGGGTCAGTTACAGGGAAGGTCTGGCCCGGGACCCCCAGCCCCATCTAGCTAATTGCCCCAGTATTTAAAAATGAAAACTATTTCAAGTTTTTAGATAGGTTGTTTATGTTGCTGGAGCAGTCTTATCCTTTTTACATTTCCTTATTGTTGCATTACCCCGGGTACACTTAAATAGCAGTGGATGTTTACTGCCTATTCAGCCCTAATGCTGGTAACCTAGGTGGAGAGAGGGGGGTTTATTTCCTTTCACTATATCCTGAAGGTAACTGTTTGATGTTTATCTGTTTTATTCCCAGGTATTACCTCAGGAAGTTTATTTACAGTTGTAAGTTATCTCTTCTAATGGGTTATCTCTGGGAGCTTGGGGTTTTATTCATGACCACCAGACACCCTTCACTGTCCTCACTCAGTCGGAACGATCTTCCTGCCTGAACCTCACTGAATCTATAAGGTACTAGTTTGGGGCCCTTGGGTTTCCTTTCTGGTTCAGTATTGACATGTATCTTTCTTTTATTTCTTCTTCTGATCCACTACTATCTACTATTTTCTCCCTTTCCCTTTCCCTCTTTCCACTTACTCCTTACACCCTCCTAACCCCCTCCCCTTTTTTTTTCTTCTTTCCATTCCCTTTCTCCCTAAGTAATTGTCTCTCAACTCTGCTTATTTAACTCTTCAAGCACAAGGAGTCAGTAGTGGTGTCCTTTTTACCATGGTAATGGTTTCTGTGTTTCCTCTTATTTACACTATTTTGGCTCTGGAGTAGCTTAGCAGGTTCCACTTTCTTGCTATGATGGGATCTTAATGTAACACAGCTTCTGTCACGTACCTAGTGGATGAGGCCTCTCTTACGCCTCTGACTTAAGGCCCCTGATAGAGTAAACAGGAGGCACAGGAGTGGAGAGCAGATCAACAGCAAGGAGGGCAATCCGGAATTCCAGGTGCAGCGGACTGGAGACTCGAGCAGCAGACTGGAACAGCAGACTGGAAATTGGAGCAGCAGACTGGAAGGAGACTCCCACTGGACTGGAGCTCAGAAGGGTCAGACAAGCCGGGTCGGTATCAGGTGGACAGCAGAAAAACCAGAGGAGCAGGCAGGAGCAACGTCAAGACAGGCCGGGATCAGATGCAGGCATATAGCTGAGATAGTCAGAGGCAAGCCATGTAGTACACAGGAACAGGTTCAGATAGCAGGGTACACACAGGAACGCTGTAGATCAGACAGCAATGCCTCTGTGTTTCAGCCTGGTTTAATAGCCTGCCTGGCATCAGGGCTGTGCTTGCGCATTGGCAAACGTGCACCAGCTAGTTTGGATCTTCTGTTACTGGCAGGATCTTCCTGACAGCTTCTCAACGATCTTCAGTCAAGATCCTTTCACTTAATGCTAAAGGTCTTCATTCTCCTGAAAAAAGATCACCTTTATGATCGGATTTTGTTGTTGGAAAATTTTATATCCTGCTCTCAAACTTTGTGTGTCGGAAGTTCCGACCGAAAAAGTCCGATGGAGCCCACACACGATCTGAATTTCCGACAACACAATCTGATCGCACTTTTTCCGTCGGAAAATCTGACCGCGTCAGGATGCTGGGCTGACCAGGAAGTTTCTTTCCTTTTTCTGAAAGGCAGGCCAAGTTCCAGAGCAGTGACTTTCCCTAATATTTGCTGCTACTATGAAGGACAGGTGGGATTCTTCCACAAAGTATGTGAACAACTAGCTGAGCTTAAAGATGGTCTACTGGTGCACTGGTAGACGGTGACTTTAATGTACAGCTTAATCCCTTGCTAGACACTTTGACGGGCTCCTCCTCTCTTCCATATAGAGCTCTATGTCATTAAAACCCAACTAACCAATCTCACTCTCCATGATTTCCGTTGTACACTTCACCCCTCAGTTGAGGATTACAGCTTCTTTTCCCCTCCCCACCAAAAATAATCACATATAAACTAATTGTTTCTCTCCCAGGCCAACCTGAGATTTTTATCTTTAGCTACAGTAGAGCTAATGTTTATTTCTGACCATCACCCCATCTCCCTAACCTTACTCTTCCCTGAACAGGAATTCAAAGCCAAAATCTGGAGATTGGATCACTTAGCAAAGATTGGACATGTGCAATCCGTTTCACATTATACCTAAGAATTGAGCTAACTTTACTGTTTTTTTTGTTTTTTTATTTTTAATTCTTGAAACGTTTGAAAAATCGCCGCACAAATAGCATGTGATATAAAAAGTTGCAACGACCACCATTTTATTCCCTTGGGACTCTTTAAAAAAAATATATACTGTTTGGCGGGAATGAATTTTCCAGAAAAAAAGTTATGGTTTTTACATGTAGAAGCGAAGTGCCAAAATTGGCCCGAATGGGAAGTGGTTAATTCCCAAATATGGTAAGGATGTGACACAAGTGGATAACTATCGGCCCATTTCGTTAATAAAAGTGGTATTAAGCTGTATGTCAAAATACTTGCCAATAGGTTGCTTACTTTCCATTCAAAATGGATCTCAGGTTAGGTTTATTCTGGGCAGGCAAGCCCAGGATAACACATTAAAAGCACTAAATATCCACCATTGGTTAATTACGAGGGGACACCAGGGCTTTTTCCTCTCCCTGGATGCTGATAGGGCTTTTCATAGAGTGGCCTGCGATTACATGAAGATGACTCTGCTCTTCTTGGGCCTATGAGACCAGGTCTGCTCAGGGCTGGACTGGGACAAAAATTTGGCCCTGGACTTCATCCAGACTGGCCCACTTTGACAGGTCTCTCCCATGCCGGCTTGCCACCCAAGCCCCCCCCACTAGCCATTAGCCGTTCTACATTATTTCTCTTATAGGCAGTACCAGTGGGGAAGCTAGACATTATTTCACCTGGGGCAAAGAATCGGTTTGGCGCCCCCCCCCAATGGGACAAGATTAGGCAGGAAAGTGAGGCCGCCCTCCTTCCAGATCGTATGATGAGCTTCTCAGTGTTGACTCCTGAGCATCATGTCTGTATTCAGGCGCGCTGCATAACTACCCAGGGAGAGGAGGTGAGCACTGCGGGGGGGGGGGAGACAGAGGACCGGAGGGAGGCAGCGGTCCACTGTCACTGAAATCGGCCCACTGAGCTATCGGCCCACCGGGAAACTCCCTGTAGTCCCAATGGCCAGTACATGCCTGGGTCTGCTCAAGGATACTGTCTTTGTACACCTCTCCTCATGCCAAAGTGAGAGTTAACAGCCACCTATCAGATTCCTTTCAGATCCACATTGGTACGAGGCAGGGGAGTCCCCTATCACCTATTCTATTTGTCAAAATCTTAGCACTCTTAGAAGCCTACGTGCCAATCTGGAGGTGCAGGTTGTTTTGGTGAGGAGCAAAGAGAATAGATTAGCATTTTTTCTGATGAAATTTTGCTTTTGTTGACTGAACTGCGAGCATTACTTCCCCTATCTGGGCATCCAACTCCAATCTGCCCTGTTAGATCTTTACAGTCTTAATTATCAATCCTTGTTAGCACAAATCCAACAAGACCTTACAGCCTTGGATAAAACATGCTTTCTTTATCGTACATCACGGGACACAGAGCAACTATAGTAATTACTATCTGGGTTATACGCCACCTATAGGTGAATGGACACTGGTACACCCAAAAGACAGGAAGTCCCCCTCTATATAACCCCTTCCATACAGGAAGTACCTCAATTTTTTAGCCAGTGTCTTCAAGGATGGTCATGGTGGATTAGTGCTCTATGCTATGATTGGTCCCGGTGGAAGGTCCTCTCAGGATCAAGGGGCTATGCATTCAGATCCATTCGATGTGGCAAAGAAGGCCAAGATAAATGGTACCTGAGCATCAAGGAAGAAGAAGCGAGGCTTTTACCTGTAATGCGCCTCTTTGGGCGCTGGACCCTGGGATCCCGACCCTTGGACAAAGAAGCCAAAGGCTGTCCTGGCAGGGTGCTATACAGGTCCAAGGGTGTGGATCTCAAAGCTCAAGGGGGACCCAGTCCTTGAAGGTCCACAAGAGACCTGACCCGCTATGATGGGTGAGGATTGGACCTGGCTGAGATATTCCAGCAGTATCCTGCGGGTTGGGAATGGTAGGTTTGGAAGGCGGGCAGCATTGCGGTGTGCATCTCAGTTGATGCTGCTCCTCTACTGCAGTGTCACCCTCTCGCCCCGCACCGCCAGCATTTCCTCCTGGTGAAAGCGCCCGCTTCGTCCATCGCACAAGCTCTTATAAGTGTTGCAGAGGATGCAGGGGCGTGGCCTAGAACGCGACTGGTGTGCACTTGGAGATTGAGCGTGCACATAGCACACGGCACAGGCGCAGCTCGGTGGCTATAAAGTCCGGTAGCTGCTGGATGGACACAGAGCAGGCTGCTGCTAGGGGAACGTAAGCACTGTGGGGGTATGGATACAGGCATTTAAAGACATGGCTAATGGTTATTAGGCTGAGCTGTGATGGCAGCGATTATATAGCTGGACTACAGCTCAGCAGTGGATTGGGTACACATATTGTGAGTACCTCAAATTTTTTTGCTTGGAGCAATGCTTCCGGAAAGAAGGGTGGGGGGAACACAGCAGGAAGGGGCGCAAGGGTGCCACTGTTGGGGTCTGAGGATCCTAATCATGCTTCCACAGTGCTGTCCTCCCCTGAGAGGCCAGAGGCGACTGGTCAATCTGAGCCATTACAGCTGTCAGGCATAGTGGCTACTTCCAATGCTTCAGCCTCAACATAAGTCACTAAGGACGATTTGGCATCAGCATTAGCTGGTTTGAAAGGCAAAATATCCAGCATCATCGCTTCTGTCTCCCAAACTGGGAAAACATGCGAAAGATCTCCTTCTCCCTCTCCTGATCTTCCAGTACTGGAACAGGAATTGGGCAAAGGATATAGAAGTTACATACAGTCAGTACCATAAATATTGGGACATCAACACAATTTTAATCTTTTTGGCTCTATACACCACCACAATGGATTTGAAATGAAACAAACAAGATGTGCTTTAACTGCAGACTTTCAGCTTTAATTTGGGGGTATTTACATCCAAATCAAGTGAACGGTGTAGGAATTACAAGAGTTTATATATGTGCCTCCCACTTTTTAAGGGACCAAAAGTAATGGGACAATTGGCTGCTCAACTGTTCCATGGCCAGGTGTGTGTTATTCCCTCATTATCCCATTTACAAGGCGCAGATAAAAGGTCCAGAGTTCATTTCAAGTGTGCTATTTGCATTTGGAATCTGTTGCTGTCAACTCTCAATATGAGATCCAAAGAGCTGTCACTATCAGTGAAGCAAGCAATCATTAGGCTGAAAAAACAAAACAAACCCATCAGAGAGATAGCAAAAACATTAGGTGTGGCCAAATCAACTGTTTGAAACATCCTTAAAAAGAAAGAATGCACCGGTGAGCTCAGAAACACCAAAAGACGCGGAAGACCACGGAAAACAACTGTGGTGGATGACTGAAGAATTCTTTCCCTGGTGAAGAAAACACCCTTCACAACAGTTGGCCAGATCAAGAACACTCTCCAGGAGGTAGGTGTATGTGTGTCAAAGTCAACAATCAAGAGAAGACTTCACCGGAGTGAATACAGAGGGTTCACCACAAGATGTAAACCATTGGTGAGCCTCAAAAACAGGAAGGCCAGATTAGAGTTTGCCAAACAACATCTAAAAAAGTCTTCACAGTTCTGGAACATCATCCTATGGACAGATGAGACCAAGATCAACTTGTACCAGAATGATGGGAAGAGAATAGTATGGAGAAGGAAAGGAACTGCTCATGATCCAAAGCATACCACCTCATCAGTGAAGCATGGTGGTGGTAGTGTCATGGCGTGGGCATGTGTGGCTGACAATGGAACTGGTTCTCTTGTATTTGATGATGTGACTGCTGACAAAAGCAGCAGGATGAATTCTGAAGTGTTTCGGGCAATATTATCTGCTCATATGCAGCAAAAATGCTTCAGAACTCATTGGACGGCACTTCACAGTGCAGATGGACAATGACCCAAAGCATTCTGCGAAAGCAACCAAAGAGTTTTTTAAGGGAAAGAAGTGGAATGTTATGCAATGGCCAAGTCAATTACCTGATCTGAATCCGATTGAGTATGCATTTTACTTGCTGAAGACAAAACTGAAGGGAAAATGCCCCAAGAACAAGCAGGAACCGAATACAGTTGCAGTAGAGGCCTGGCAGAGCATCACCAGGGATGAAACCCAGTGTCTGGTGATGTCTATGCATTCCAGACTTCAGGCTGTAATTGACTGCAAAGGATTTGCAACCAAGTATTAAAAAGTGAAAGTTTGATGGATGATTGTTAATCTGTCCCATTACTTTTGGTTCCCTAAAAAGTGGGAGGCACATATACAAACAGTTGTAATTCCTACACCGTTCACCTGATTTGGATGTAAATACCCTCAAATTAAAGCTGAAAGTCTGCAGTTAAAGCACATCTTGTTAGTTTTATTTCAAATCCATTGTGGTGATGTATAAAGCCAAAAAGATTAGAATTGTGTTGATGTCCCAATATTTATGGACCTGACTGTAGTTACATAGTAGGTGAGGTTGAAAAAAGACAAGTCCATCAAGTCCAACTTATGTGTGTGATTATATGTCAGTATTACATTGTATATCCCTGTATGTTGCAGTCGTTCAGGTGCTTATCTAATAGTTTTTTGAAACTATCGATGCTCCCCGCTGAGACCACTGCCTGTGGAAGGGAATTCCACATCCTTGCCGCTCTTACAGTAAAGAACCCTCTACATAGTTTAAGGTTAAACCTCTTTTCTTCTAATTTTAAACTCCCTTCTGCGAAAAAGTTTTATCCCTATTGTGAGGTCACCAGTACGGTATTTATAAATTGAAATCATATTCCCTCTCAAGCGTCCCTTCCACTCCATCCAGACCTGCACTCGCAAGCTCCAGTATTGCATTCCTGCATTACAGTTGCTAAATTTAACGGTTTGGCTATTGAGGCCCAGATTTTAAAGGATCGAGGGCTTTCTGGGTCAGTGGCAACTACCCTGATAAATGGGAGGAAACCAGCTTCTAGGGCTATTTATTATAGAATTTGGATTTGGAAGTCCTATATTTCCTGGTGTGAGGCCAAAAAATGGAAACCCCCGAAAGTATGTCATAAGAAGAATTCTTGCTTTCCTGTAGTTGGGGGTAGAAATGAAGCTACCTTCGAGTACAATCAAGGGTTAGATCTCAGGCTTGCACTCCTTGGTCCAGGCCTTTATACAAGGGGTAGTTTGTATAACTCCACCAGTTAGGCTGCCCTTGTGTCCCCAGGATTTCAATCTAGTCTTGGCTGCTTTGCAGAGACAGCCTTTTGAGCCTATTGGGCATATTCCTCTGATCCTTTTGACAAGGACATTTTTTTTTTTTTGGTCGGAGTGACCTCGGCAAGGAGAGTGTCAGAGTTGGCAGCTTTTTCTTGTAAAGAGCCATATTTGATTATTTATCAGGACAAGGTAGGGTTGCGTCCTCATCCAGCTTTTCTGCCTAAGGTGGTGTCCAGTTTTCACCTGAACCAAGATGTCACTCTGCCTTCCTTTTTCCCAGAACCTCCTCCAGCGAAAGAGAGATTGTTGCATTTTCTCAATGTGGTGAGAGCTGTCAGAATCTATCTGAAAATGACAGCTCAGATGCAGAAGACAGGCCCAGAAGGTCCCAGGAAGGGGCAGGCAGCATCAAAATTGACTATTTCGCAGAGGATTCGCCAGGTTATAATTCTGGCTTATGGGTTGAAAAGAAGAGTCCCACCCTTTCGGGTGAGAGCGCACTCTACCAGGGGAGTGAGTGCCTCATGAGCAGTGCGTGATCAAGCCTCTATGGCTCAGATTTGCAAGGCCGCAACTTTGTCATCAGCGCATACATTTACAAAATTTTATCAAATGGATATAAGGTGGCAGGAGGATGCTGCGTTTGGGCGCAGTGTCCTGCAGGCGGCAATATAGATCCTCACGTCTGATGGTGATCTGCATTGTGTGTGTATCTCCCTCCCCTCAGGGGCATTGCTTTGGGACATCCCAGATAGTAATTACTATAGCTGCTCTGTGTCCTGTAATGTACGATAAGGAAAATAGGATTTTTCCTACAGCTTACCTGTAAAATCCTTTTCTTGGAGTACATCACGGGACACAGAGGTCCCTCCCCTCTTTATTGGGATATTCATTGCTTTACTACAAAACTGATATACTTCCTGTATGGGAGGGGTTATATAGAGGGGGACTTCCTGTGTTTTGGGTGTGCCAGTGTCCATTCACCTATAGGTGGAGTATAACCCAGATAGTAATTACTATAGCTGCTCTGTGTCCCGTGATGTACTCCAAGAAAAGGATTTTTACAGGTAAGCTGTAGGAAAAATCCTATTATTCCTGGTTCAGGAGAGCCACAATTGTGAAAATAGAATGAAGAGAAACTGCTGCGCCAACCCAATACATCAAGCTGCCAACACCACCAATTAGACTAATTGTGTGAGTAAATGTGAAAAGAAAAAGTGTAGCGCTGTATTATACTAATAGAACATCAATGTGAACCTTTGTGTGAAACACCCTTGTATATATCTATACTCGGTATTACTATTCACGCAGAAATAATTAAATAAAATAATTGTAATAACACCATATATGCAGAAATCTGGTGATATGGAAAATTAATTGCAACAACCTGCTATCTAATAAACATTAATACAAACTGTGTTCTCAGTAAAAAAAATCCCAAAGCCTCAAACAAAAGACAAGCATGTGAGTCCACCACGTCTGGTAAGGGCATTTTATATTAACTTTTGCCTTACTGAGTGTTTGAAGAGTCTACTGAGGATACGAATAGATATCACTGTGAGATTCATATCAATGCTCCAGGACTCATCCGTCTGATTGAATGAACTGTTCAATACCCCAGAGACTCGCTATCTAATCCCACCTTAATTTTTATTGCACATGCTTGTCTTTTGTTTGAGGCTTTGGGATTTTTTTCTGAGAACACACAGTTTGTATTAAAGCGGAGTTCCACACAAAAATGGAACTTCTGCTTTTTGGAACCCTCCCCCCCTCCAGTGTCACATTTGGCACCTTTCAGGGGGGAGGGGGGTGCAGATACCTGTCTAAGACAGGTATTTGCACCCACTTCTGGCATAGACTCCCATGGGAGTCTATGCCTCTTCCCGTCCCCAGCGCGCTGTCTGCTGGGAACACACAGCTCCCAGGAGAAAGCGGTGACCACTAGGGACGCGCAGCGCGACTCGCGCATGCGCAGTAGGGAACCGGGAAGTGAAGCCGCAACGCTTCACTTCCTGATTCCCTCACCTAGGATGGCGGCGGCAGCTGCCGAGAACCGAGCGGGTTCTCAGCGTCCCCTGCCGACATCGCTGGACCCCGGGACAGGTAAGTGGCCATGTATTAAAAGTCAGCAGCTGCAGTATTTGTAGCTGCTGGCTTTTAATATTTTTTTTTTTTTGGCGGTTTGGGTGAACCCCCGCTTTAATGTTTATTAGATAGCAGGTTGTTGCAATTAATTTTCCATATCACCAGATTTCTGCATATATGGTGTTATTACAATTATTTTATTTAATTATTTCTGCGTGAATAGTAATACCGAGTATAGATATATACACAAGTGTTTCACACAAAGGTTCACATTGATGTTCTATTAGTATAATACAGCGCTACACTTTTTCTTTTCACAATTGTGAAAATGAATGTCTTGCCTTGCCAACTTTACGTACTTCAAACAGTTCCTATTTCTTTGCCCACTGGCCTTTTTTCCTCCCTGAAGGCCATAATGACTACATTTTTGTGGCAGGGGAGAATTTATAGATTAAGCTTTGCACTCCTGACTCCCTAAACATAGAGGAGGCATTGGCCTTCCAGACATCAGGAAATACTGTGCCTGCAATCTGATGAGAATTTTGGACTGGTCCCTGCATCAGCCGTTGAAAGACTGGATATCACTAGAACAATCTTTCTCAATACTCCCACTGGAAATGCCTCATGGTTACCGTCCGCCTCCTCTTTCCGAGTTCTGAAAACCCACCCACTCATAGGTCCTATGCTAAGCATTTTTCAACTTGCATGCAATACATCCTTCATCTCTTCAGCTATAGATCCTTTCTTGCCACTTAGATATAATCCAGATTCTCCCTGGGCTAAAAGGAAAATTTTAGGAAAAATATTGGTCTAAACTTAACATTTTGACTGGTCATTTTTTTGATAAGGGCCACTTCTTGGATCGTATGGTGCTACCTTCTTTCTCACCTAATCATTTGATACCTTTGTGGACCTACTTTTAAATCAGGCACTTTTTGACTGTACCAGCAACTAGAGCTCTTTATGCCAGGAACCCTGGCCCCTTCAAATCAATATTCGTGTCGGGTGCTCCCCAAAAGCACATCATTTCCTTCAACTAACTTAATTTTTTCCGAAACTCTTCTTCTTATGGGAATGCTGCGAGCCTCAAGTTGAAATAAGACCTGGGGGGGGGGGGGGGGGGCTTCACTGTTGGAGGAAGAGTGGTATTCAGTCAACATGATAATCACCAAAAGGCTCTTTGAATATAAATGTACAAGAGAACTGTTTCAAATTAAGAGCCAGATGATATTGAACCCCCTTCTGCAATACACAAATTCTATCCGGAAGCAACTGATAAATGTTGACATTCCAATGCAGAGGTGGCAGTGCCCCTCTTTGGTGGCAGTGCCCCTCTTTGTGCCTTTTCTGGGAGGAGGTACACTTTAACATTTTGCCTGTCGGGTTACTCCTTGGATTTATCTCCTGACCAATACTTATTAGACCCTACCAGGTTGTCCAAGCATTGGTAATTTAAATCTCTAGCGATACATATGGTAAATGCGGCCAGATTATGTGTCCCTGTTCATTGGAGAAGATCACAGTCCCCTACGATTGCAGAATGGTTTTTCCACATAAAAGTAATATTACATTTTTTTTTTTATTAAAATAATAAACATGTTGTTATACTTACCTGTTCTGTGCAATGGTTTTGCACAGAGCAGTCCTGTTCCTCCTCTTCTGGGTGCCCCAATAACAGGCTGCTAGCTATGGGGGCACTCGACCATGCTTGATCCTATGCCCCGCTTTGTGTCCTTTGACACACAGAGTGGGGCTCAGCCCCACCCCCCTCTCCCTCTTCACTAGCTGGGACCACTGCTACCACTGAGCCACTGGCGAGTAAGAGAGCCAAGAGAGCCTCTGCTCTCATGAACACCTCTGGATATAGATAGGGCGCGGGTAAGTATAGGGGAGGCTGGGGTGAGAGCTGCATGCAGAAGGTTTTTTACCTTTAATGCAAAGAATACATTAAAGCGGTTGTAAACCCTCTCATATACCCAGTGAATTGAATAGCCTTAGGTGATGCACAGAAATTAAACAAATCCTCTTATAAGTTTTACTTGTTTATCTGCAGTCTCCTTTTCTCTACAGCCATTCAAAAGTGGTGAATTGTTATAAATTCCTTCTGGGTCTCTCAGTATCCCAGAGGAGGGGGCGGAGAGCTGCAGTTAGTGTGTGAGAGCTGATTAAAGGAAAGGGACACACCCCCCTCTCAGACATGGCACAGAACTAAAGGCTACAGAGCTACAGAGCTGTGTTCTGAATAGACAAGCTGTGTGCTGAGCTCCCTCCCTGTCACAAATTTTATCTCATGTGTCGGGAAAACTTCTCAGAAGTGACTCATGTTGATAATAACAGAGAAACGAAGCACTAGAGAGAAACACACCTAGAGCTTTGGAGATAGACAAGTAAACACTACAGATATATTTGTTTAGTTCATATTTTATGACTGAGGTTTACAACCATTTTAACCACTTCAGCCCCGGAAGGTTTTACCCCCTTCCTGACCAGAGCACTTTTTACAATTCGGCACTGCGTCGCTTTAACTGCTAATTGCGCGGTCATGCAATGCTGTACCCAAACGAAATTTGCGTCCTTTTCTTCCCACAAATAGAGCTTTCTTTTGATGGTATTTGATCACCTCTGCCGTTTTTATTTTTTGCGCTATACACGGAAAAAGACCGAAAAAAAAATGATATTTTCTACTTTTTGTTCTAAAAAAAATCCAATAAACTCAATTTTAGTCATACATTTAGGCCAAAATGTATTCGGCCACATGTCTTTGGTAAAAAAAATGTCAATAAGTGTATATTTATTGGTTTGCGCAAAAGTTATAGCGTCTACAAACTAGGGTACATTTTCTGGAATTTACACAGCCTTTAATTTATGACTGCCTATGTCGTTTCTTGAGGTGCTAAAATGGCAGGGCAGTACAAAACCCCCACAAATGACCCCATTTTGGAAAGTAGACACCCCAAGGAATTTGCTGAGAGGCATGTTGAGCCCATTGAATATTCATTTTTTTTGTCCCAAGTGATTGAATAATGACAAAAAAAAAAAAAATTACAAAAAGTTGTCACTAAATGATATATTGCTCACACAGGCCATGGGCATATGTGGAATTGCACCCCAAAATACATTTAGCTGCTTCTCCCGAGTACGGGGATACCACATGTGTGGGACTTTTTGGGAGCCTAGCCGCGTACGGGGCCCCGAAAACCAATCACTGCCTTCAGGATTTCTAAGGGCGTACATTTTTGATTTTACTCCTCACTACCTATCACCGTTTTGAAGGCCATAAAATGCCCAGATGACATAAAACCCCCCCAAATGACCCCATTTTGGAAAGTAGACACCCCAAGCTATTTGCTTTGAGGCATGTTGAGTCCATGGAATGTTTTATATTTTGACACAAGTTGCGGGAAAGTGACAAATTTTTTTTTTTTTTTTTGCACAAAGTTGTCACTAAATGATATATTGCTCACACAGGCCATGGGCATATGTGGAATTGCACCCCAAAATACATTTAGCTGCTTCTCCTGAGTATGGGGATACCACATGTGTGGGACTTTTTGGGAGCCTAGCCGCGTACGGGACCCCGAAAACCAATCACTGCCTTCAGGATTTCTAAGGGCGTACATTTTTGATTTTACTCCTCACTGCCTATCACAGTTTCGGAGGCCATGGAATGCCCAGGTGGCATAAACCCCCCCAAATGACCCCATTTTGGAAAGTAGACACCCCAAGCTATTTGCTGAGAGGCATGGTGAGTATTTTGCAGCTCTCATTTGTTTTTGAAAATAAAGAAAGACGAGAAAAAAAATTTTTTTTTTTCTTTTTTCAATTTTCAAAACTTTGTGACAAAAAGTGAGGTCTGCAAAATACTCACTATACCTCTCATCAAATAGCTTGGGGTGTCTACTTTCCAAAATGGGGTCATTTGGGGGGGTTTTGTGCCACCTGGGCATTCCATGGCCTCCGAAACTGTGATAGGCAGTGAAGAGTGAAATCAAAAATTTACGGCCTTAGAAAGCCTGAAGGCGGTGCTTGGTTTTCGGGGTTCCGTACGCGGCTAGGCTCCCAAAAAGTCTCACACATGTGGTATCCCCGTACTCAGGAGAAGCAACAGAATGTATTTTGGGGTGTAATTTCACATATTCCCATGGCATGTTTGAGCAATATATCATTTAGTGACAACTTTGCGCAAAAAAAAATAAAAAAAATAAAAAATTGTCTCTTTCCCGCAACTTGTGTCACAATATAAATTATTCCATGGACTCAACATGACTCTCAGCAAATAGCTTGGGGTGTCTACTTTCCAAAATGGGGTCATTTGGGGGGGTTTTGAACTGTCCTGGCATTTTATGCACAACATCTAGAAGCTTACGTCACACATTACCCACTCTTCTAACCACTTGAAGACAAAGCCCTTTCTGACACTTATTGTTTACATAAAAAAATAATTTTTTTTTGCAAGAAAATTACTTTGAACCCCCAAACATTATATATTTTTTTTAAAGCAAATGCCCTACAGATTAAAATGGTGGGTGTTTCATTTTTTTTTTTCACACAGTATTTGCGCAGCGATTTTTCAAACGCATTTTTTGGGGAAAAAACACACTTTTTTACATTTTAATGCACTAAAACACACTATATTGCCCAAATGTTTGATGAAATAAAAAAGATGATCTTAGGCCGAGTACATGGATACCAAACATGACATGCTTTAAAATTGCGCACAAACGTGCAGTGGCGACAAACTAAATACATTTTTAAAAGCCTTTAAAAGCCTTTACAGGTTACCACTTTAGATTTACAGAGGAGGTCTACTGCTAAACTTACTGCCCTCGATCTGACCTTCGCGGCGATACCTCACATGCATGGTGCAATTGCTGTTTACATTTGACGCCAGACCGACGCTTGTGTTCGCCTTAGCGCGAGAGCAGGGGGGACAGGGGTGCTTTTTTTTTTTTTTTTTTTTTTTTTTCTTTATTATTATTATTTTTTTAACTTATTTTTAAACTGTTCCTTTCATTTTTTTTTTTAAGTCATTTTTATTGTTATCTCAGGGAATGTAAATATCCCCTATCATAGCAATAGGTAGTGACAGGTACTCTTTTTTGCAAAAATTGGGGTCTATTAGACCCTAGATTTCTCCTCTGCCCTCAAAGCATCTGATTACACCAAGATCGGTGTGATAAAATGCTTTCCCAATTTCCCAATGGCGCTGTTTACATCCGGTGAAATCTAAGTCATAAAATGCTCGTAGCTTCCGGTTTCTTAGGCCATAGAGATGTTTGGAGCCACTCTGGTCTCTGATCAGCTCTATGGTCAGCTGGCTGAATCACCGGCTGCATTATCAGGTTCCCTGTTGAGACAGGAGAGCCAGAGAAAAACACGGAAGACGTTGGGGGGGGGGGGCATTCCCTCCCACTGCTTGTAAAAGCAGTCTAGAGGCTAATTAGCCGCTAGGATTGCTTTTACATGAAAGCCGACCGCTGGCTGAAAAGAATGATACCAAGATGATACCTAAACCTGCAGGCATCATTCTGGTATAACCACTCAAAGTCGTGAATGGCGTACCTGAAGACAAAAAAATGGTTAACAATAAAGCACAGTAAACGGTAAAGTATAAAAAATTGCATACCTGAAAAGCAAACATGATAAAACATAACAACAATAAAACATTGCAGAATAGAATACAGTAAAAAAGAGCAGAACAATAGAGAGAATAGAGAGAGAGAGAACAATGAAACGACAACTATTTTTTTTTTATTTTATATTTTTGTATGTGTTTTTTTTTTTTTTTTTTTTTTTTTTACACTTTTTTTTGTAACTAACTTTTATAACTGTAACCGGTTCCAGGTTCGGGTCTCTCAAAATGCGATGGCATCTTGGGAGACCCTGTGAAATGGCGCCTAGTCTGTGCAATGCTGTACCCTATGCTAATACTCAACTAGTGAATGGTAGCGTTCAAAACATTCACCAATGCAAAGACCAGGATTGTCAGGACAGAAGGGACAATAATAGCGGGTGTCACGCCTATATCCACGCTTGCTGCAGACACGACATCTTTTTTGGGGGGGTTCGCTGGGTAGGGGTACTCGGGAGGACGTAAAGAAAATGCCTCTCATGCAGCCGACTGCATTTGGTTGGGGATGTGAATGGGGGAAGTAAGGGCGCTGCAGAAGTGGTGGGTTCCCAATTAGGATTGGCGAATGCAGCAGGAAGGGCACTATGGGCACGACGGGCCTGTGTTTGTCTTTTTGGTGGCAGCGGGACACTACTTGTGCTTGCCACCTCACCAGCTTCAACTGCACTTATGGGACTCGCCACGTCACCAAGTGTTACTGCAGTGCTGGTTTGACTACGACCGGGGTGTACTAGGTCACTGGTGCTTGCCAGTTCACCAAAACGCTACCAAAAAAACTGTTAGCGATCGCAGGGATCAGGCCTGACTCTGCGAACGCTGCAGTTATGCGGTTAGTGTTTTGTAAGTGACAGTGATCGATCGATACTGCACTTGGGTGGGCTGGGCTGGGAAGGGCGGACGGGAAAAACGCAGGTGCTAGCAGGTATCTGGGCTGATCCCGCTAACACTGCGTGTTTGGGAACCCTAAACTGCTGGGGACGCTAGTATAGATCTGATCGGATCAGATATTGATCCGTTCATATACTATACCACTAAGGGAGGTGTACGGTGCGTGCGTGGGTGTTAGCGGTACTGGCGCTAACCTGACGCTGCCTGGGGCTGGTGCTTGCCAGTTCACCAAAACGCTACCAAAAAAACTGTTAGCGATCGCAGGGATCAGGCCTGACTCTGCGAACGCTGCAGTTATGCGTTTAGTGTTTTGTAAGTGACAGTGATCGATCGATACTGCACTTGGGTGGGCTGGGCTGGGCCGGGCGGAGGGGCAAAACGCAGGTGCTAGCGGGTATCTGGGCTGATCCCGCTAACACTGCGTTTTCGGGAACCCTAAATTGCTGGGGACGCTAGTATAGATCTGATCGGATCAGATATTGATCCGTTCAGATACTATACCACTAAGGGAGGCGTATGCTGCGTGCGTGGGTGTTAGCGGTACTGGCGCTAATCTGACGCTGCCTGGGGCGACGCATATCACCGCCGGGCGATCAGGGGGCTAAACCTTTATTCGGTAATAAACGGCGGGTGCCCTGACACTATAAAAAATAAACAAACTAACCAGCGTCACCCGTAACAGTTATACGGTGATCAGTGGTGAAAGGGTTAACTAGGGGGCAATCAAGGGGTTAAAACATTTATTAGGTAGTATAGGGGGGTCCCTGACGCTATAAAACGCTGACGGCGAACCTAAATATTTACCTCACTAACTAGCGTCACCAGCGACACTAATACAGCGATCAGAAAAATGATCGCTTAGCAACACTGGTGACAGGGGGTGATCAAGGGGTTAAAACTTTATTAGGGGGGTTAGGGGGGTACCCTAGACCTAAAGGGGGCCTAACACTCACTACCCTAACACACTAACTGTCACAAACTGACACTATGCAGTAATCAGAAAAAAAAAAAAACTGCTGGTGTCAGTTTGTGACAGGGGGGGGGTGATTGGGGGGGGATCGGGGGGCGATCGGGGGGGGATCGGGGTGTTTAGTGTGCCTGGCATGTTCTACTGTGTGTGTGTGTGTTTGGTGCACTCACAGTTCAGTCTTCTCTCCCCGGCCCGGAACGGAAAATACCGAGCCGAGGAGAGATGACATCATTTCCTCTGCCTCTGTGTACAATACAGAGGCAGGGAAATGATCCCATTGGCTGGGAGCGATCGCGAGGGGGGGCCACGAATGGATGGCCTCCCCCTCACCACCGATCGCCGGGGGACATTTGCCGACCGCCGCAGGCACCGGGGGGGGTCCGATCGGACCCCCCACCCGCGGGCAGGCAGGGACGTACAGGTAAGCCCTTTTGCCTGCCCGTGCCGCTCTGTCGACGTACATCGTCGTGCGGCGGTCGGCAAGTGGTTAAGGTAACAAAAAACCTTCTGCCTTTAAAACTAACAAAATTGCAGTTATGGAGAAATTGATACATACCACTCAAGACAGAATAACCGTCTACATTACAACTTGGACCTGCTGGTTACATGATAGATTCACAGCTGAATACGCTAATCTGCTAGATGGCAGTGCTTAGTAAATTCTATTTTATTTTTATGCTCTTGAGTTAACTTGACTTAGGGGGCATCTTGGATGCTGCCCCCCTCAGAGTATTGCACTCTTTTTCTGGCTCTTTTTTTTTTTTCTCTCAAGAAAAATTTCAGGGAAAAAAATGTAAACTAAACTAACTTGCCCACATTCTTGCCTGAATCCAGACCTGAATAAAATAATGGAGTGGGCAACTACGTGGCAAATGAGGTTTAATGTTAAAAAATTTAAAGTGATGCACTTGGGGATTAAGAATATAAATGCAAACTATTCACTAGAGGGAGAACGTCTGGGGGAATCAAGGATGGAGGAAAATCGGGGGGTCCTGGTAGAAGACAGACTGAGCAATAGCAGGCAATGCCAAGCTGCAGCAAGCAAAGCCAGCAGACTATTAGCTTGTATAAAAAAGGGAATTTACTCCAGAGATAAAATGATTATCCTGCCACTTTATAAATCTCTGGTCCGGCCACATCTGGAGTGTTCCGTCAAGTTCTGGTCACTAATCCTCAGGGGGGGTGTGGTGGACCTGGAGAGAGTCCAGAAAAGGGCAACTAAATTGGTAGCCGGATTGGAGGACCTCAATTACGAGGAACGACTGTAAGCACTGATTTTGTTCTCCCTGGAGAAGAGACGTTTGAGGGGAGATATGATAGCAGTATACAAATACCTCAATGGTAACCCCAGCATACGAAGGAAACTTTTCAGTCTCAGGGAGTGTAATGCCCTGTACACACGGTCGGATTTTCCGACGGAAAATGTGTGATAGGATGTGTGTCCATCACACATTTTCCATCGGATTTTCCGACACACAACGTTTGAGAGCAGGCTATAAAATTTTCCGACAACAAAATCCATTGTCGGAAATTCTGATCATGTGTACACAAATCGGACGCACAAAGTGCCACGCATGCTCAGAATAAATAAAGAGATGAAAGCTATTGGCTACTGCTCCGTTTTATAGTCCCGGCGTACGTGTTTTACTTCACTGCGTTCAGAATGATCGAATTTTCTGACAACTTTGTGTGACCGTGTGTATGCAAGACAAGTTTGAGCCAACATCCGTCAGAAAAAATCCAAGGATTTTGTTGTCGTAATGTCGGATCAATGTCCGACCGTGTGTACGGGGCATAAGAAGACACAGGGCCACACAATGAGATTGGAGGAGAAGCGGTTTAACCTTAAGCTGCGTAGGAGATTCTTCACTGTCAGGGCGATAAGGATGTGGATTTCTCTTCCACAATTGGTGGTGTCAGCGGGGAGTATTGATATTTTTAAA
Organism: Lithobates clamitans; assembly: GCA_037952925.1. Lineage (NCBI taxonomy): Eukaryota > Metazoa > Chordata > Amphibia > Anura > Ranidae > Lithobates > Lithobates clamitans. Next base: position 2,803,856 of record JBBGZY010000926.1, read on the forward strand.
AGACTCTCTTGGACGTGCATCTTAGTAAACACAATATGCAAGGATATGGGAAATGATTATCAACAGAGACACACATACACCTACACAGGTTGAACTGGATGGACTATTGCCTTTATTCAACCTTACCTACTATGAAACTATGAGACATGCCAGGTCCCAAGTCTTCTGACTGCTCGGAGAGAGTGAGAGTTCTTCCTTGGGTGCCAATGTCACTGCCTCATGACCTGTATATTTCCTATTGGCAAGATCCTGAAGACTCCAGCGGTGGCATGACATCACAACAAGGGACAGCAACGAGACCAGTCAATGGCGTGTCTGGGCTGCAGGGGTGGGCTTGCATTTTCAAAAACAAATCACCAATGGCAGCTCCCTCATATCTATTCTGCCTGATGCCTTTAAAAGTGTGTAGCAAAGAAAATGATTTTTTAGGAGGGAAGAAACTGTTGGAAGTTAGACTGCCGTAAAGGAGTCGTATAGGAGGAATGCTTCTAAATGGGCATGTAGACTAATCTTATGTCTATAAAAAGAGGTTGCTCTAAAAATAGCAATTTTTGACAACTAATGTAAAACCCCCAATAAACTAGTGACCTTTTTCTGTATGTTTTGTATTTCATTTGATTCATTCTAAAATTATTTCTTCTACACTAGGTGAACAGCTGATGTTGATTCAACTGAAGGATCTTTTGTTGTTCCTTTCTAGCAGTACTCTACAATGAAATATGAGCTGTAATACAAGTGGTAAGTTAAGGATTTTCCTTCTAATAGATAAGCATTTTGTTCCAATTGTATAAATGTAATTGAAAATGTTTTATCTGCAAAAATATCAATTGATTTTGCCATGACTCGTGTGAGCTGATAACTTCTGTGCTCTCTGCCTGTGGACAAGAAGGGGAGATGAGATAAGAAAGGGAGAAAAGTTCAGGAGAGGTCAGTTCTTTTCTTTGTATCTCATCAGAAATTAAGTAGGCAGGGCTGACACCATGCATCGAAGCAAATCTCCCCTCCCCCCTTTACCTAAAATTCACTTTATTATGCATCTCTGCATGCTGATGTGAAATCATTTAAGATAAATAAAAAAATGTTTTTACATTTTTTTATTGCTTTATTTACTTTTTTTTCTCTTCCATTTCCTGGTTTCCCTGAAGGCAGTTGTGATGTAGCCCTGGCCGTACTAATGTCCCCAGGAAGAGAAACATCACCATTGCCTTCAGGAAAAACTTGTACCTAAACTGTGAGATCTGATGTCATGCGCTTCATTTTACTCATATGCCATACAAATACAACTCATTGGTGGGGGGGGAGCTTTTCCCTGGACCTCATGAGAGTTTTTTTTCTCAGCAGGTGCATGTAATGTCATATGGCGCATGAGCGAGATACTGCGCATGCGCAGTATCACGGAAAGATTGAAAAAGGCAGAGTAGAAAAGGGGACCCAGGCAGCACAGAGACAGAACAGAAATGGGAAAGTATGAAGAAAAAGTCACAAGGATATATAGGTAAGTATGATTGTGGGGGGGTTATTTAAAAGAATTCAGAGCTGTGTTGTCATGTCAAAGAGGAAGGTAGAAACATAGTATACTTCTTGCACATCAGCAGTTGTTTTGCTGTACTTGCAGCACATCAGCAGTTGTTTTGCTGTACTTGCAGCAAGTTTAAGGAGCAGGAAAAACTAGCAGATGTCACACGTGGTGCAAAGCAATCTTAATCAACTCCAGTCCTCAGGTACTCCCAACAGATAATGTTTTCAGGATTTCCCTAAGATGAAATGGCTGTGGTAATTACTAAGGCAGTGAAACTGATCAAATCACCTATGCAAAATAATGGAGAGCCTGAAAACATGACGTGTTGGGAGTACTTGAGGACTGGACGTGAGAAATATTGGTGTAGAGCATGGAAGCAATATATGTGTGTCAATAGCCACAGATTGGCACCCTATGTGAAGAAAAATAGTGAGCTGAAGTGTAGCTGCCCCTTTAAGGTGAAAAGGCACCTGATAGTAAAGTGTAGACCAAATGAAGGAGACGGCGCCTACTGTGCTCATAAAGTGATTGGATATATTGGTAAACCATAAAAAGCAATAACAATAATGTGCAAAACTGAATATGGATCAAGAAACAAATAATAAAGAGCAAGCCTAAAGTCTGCTTGTGATGATATTCCCAACACCAAACAAGTTTCTCCTATATAAGGTGACTTCTAGACACGAGTGCTCAATGGGAAGGTGGCAACTCACCAGGGGTGTTTGACCCCTTTTTACAGGATGATCAAAATGCATGTTTGGAAAACCAGATTGGTTCCACTGTCAACACCACTCCACTAAAATGGTCCCTCAGGATAGAGCTAGAATGTATAAAAATGACTCCACAGGAGACATAGATAAGTCTCATTGTAGTAAGTTTATTTGTTTGGTATAAAAGCAATAAGGTAATGATTTCACTCACATGTAAGTGTGCCTCTCCCAGCACTAGGTGTTTGCATAAATGGCTATTCCTCCGGCAATGGCATGGTCCATGTCTCGCTCTAGGTGGTTAAGCCTGTTGGGTATCATACAGGTCCCGGGAAGTGACGGATCACTCGCTCCGACGTACGTTTCGCCGTGCTTAGCCTCTTCGGGTAGTGACGTCACACCGTTTCCAGCTAGCATTTATGTTGATAGGATAATTTCTATTGGTTGGGCTCCTCCAATATGGAGGTGGGGACAAATGAAAAACACAAACTCTGCCTCTTGGAATGCTGATCTGCTCATACTGATTGCTCCACTCAATATTTAATCTTTAAAAGACAATTAAATATATAAACATATATTGATTGTTGGACACAGTGTGTTTTATAAAAAAACAATATTTAAAATAGTCACATCCAGAAAGCAACTAACTAATTTTTGGACATGCCAATTATGGGAAGTCTCTATATGGCTCCATCTACTGGAAACCAGCTGAACAGCATGGTGAACCACTGATGGTGTATGGTTATATAGTTGTTTCCCTGCAGATAAGCAAATGAGGTTCTGGTGTGAAATAAATATACCATAATCAATTTAAAACATTTAAAAAAAAAAGTAATGGAAAAAGGGGGGGTAAAAACTGAAGACTAGAATACAGGACTAATAGAGATAGATATGATATTGTCCAGTAAGGCTTGATATTATATGTCTTAAAAATTTTGTAAATGACGTATACAGGCAAAAGAGAGTATTTACATGGTATGGAGAATTTCTCCCAATATTTGGTAAAACCAATAGCAAATTTTATAGTCTAGGAAATGTTAGTGTCTATGATCAATATCTATATTTAATCCCAATAGTTGAAGTGATTGAAGCCTATATATCCATTGTGTTTCCATTTGGGTCACCTTTTTAGTCATGTCTGCGCCTCTCCAATGCTGGTAAACCCCATCTATACCCCAGAATCTAAGACGGGAGGGATCCTTATTGTGCACCTACCTAAAATGGTTGGATACACCGATATCTAAACCCTTTCTTTATGTTGTCTATGTATTCTCCCACCCACTTGGCCTGCGTCCTAGTTGTTCTGCCAACATATTGAAAATTGTATGGACACATCCGGAGAGAGGTTACAAATCTGGTGTCACAGGTGATGAGATGTCTGATGTCATATTTGTTTCCAGTTGTTTATTACCATATTTATCGGCGTATATCACGCGCTGGCGTATAACACGCACCCCAATTTAAGAGGGAAGTTTAAGGAAAAAATAAACCACTTTGAAGCAAAATAATGGTTAGTGAGAATCAATGCAGTCTGATTAGTGCCCATCTGCAGCCTAATTTGTGCCCATCTGCAGCTTCAGGGCAGCCCGATCTGCGCCCAACTGCAGCTTCAGTGCAGCCTGTTCTGTTCCCATCTGCAGCCTGAACTGTTCCCATCTCCCCTATCGATGCAGCTCACCATCTTTCATATGAAATCACCGAGCCGTCATCTGTTTCCTCGGCTCTCAGTCGGCAGGCACATACACAGTACCCCCTCCTCCATCAGCATTGGACCAGCTCCTGTGATAGACAGAACAGTGGTCCAATGCCGGTGGCGGCGGCGGGGCTGTGTGTGTGATGTGCGAGCTGAGTGAGAGCCGAGTGGAAAGGAGATGGCGGCTAGGTGATTTCTGGCGGCACTCGTCCCCCTCCTTCACCCCCGAGCTACGCGGTCGGCGTATAACACGCACCCGCAATTCCCCCCTATTTTTCAGGGGAAAAAGGTACGTGTTATATGCCGATAAATACGGTTTATCCCTTTTCTACAAATCTACTAATAAGCATGTTAGTCTGGGTCATAAAATCTTCCTTCTTAGCACAAATTCTTTTAATTCTCACAAATGGGCCCTTTGGGATTGCTCTTACCCAATCTGGATGATGGCAGCTCTGGGTAGAGATATATCCGTTGCGGTCAGTATCCTTAAAATGGGTCCGGGTCCCCAAGAAGTCTAGAAACTGGATAAACGATTGATGCCAGGTACTGGTAAATTTAATGTGATAATCATTTTGATTCATGCGTTTCAAAAATGTTTCCAGTTCCTCTTGTGAACCCTCCCAAACAATGAAGATGAAGCATCTATATAGCGTTGGTACATTTTTAGTTTGGGCCACTGATGCATACCTCGCCCCCGCTGCCACCCCTTTTACTTGATTATAGAAATCTCCTGTATGTCAATAATAATAATTGGTCATTGCCATGTCCAGAGTTTCAACAAGAAATTTTATTTGCGGGGCTTTGAGGTCTGAATATTTTTGTAATGCCCATAAAGTGGCACAAAGGGCATCCTTTTGTCCGATGTTGGTATAAAGAGATTCAACATCTACTGTGGCCATCAATGTTTGATGTCCTATCTCCATCTGATTTATCATATTATTGAGCTCCCTACTGTCTTTAAGGTATGCTTTGCCCCTCGTTGATGTAAACAATGGGTGCAGCACTTATTGAATGAGTCCACCTAACATTAGTTCATCGTTAATATTGAAAAACGCACACGTAGTCACTGAATACGAACAGGAGAGAAACAGGAGGGAACTTTTGGTATAGGATAATTGGCCTCTCTTTTTGTTTAGCGCTCCTGGAGTGGAACCATTTTTAATCAGTTTTGTGAGGGAGGATTTTAGTCTAGTAGTTGGATCACCCGGTAGCTTTTTGTAGGTGGCTGAGTCCTGTAGTATTCCTTGCATTTCTGCAATGTAGTCCTCCTTTTTGAGGATTACGAGGCCTTCCCCTTATGCGCCGGTCTGATGACTATATTTTTGTTTTTTTCTAATTTTTGAAAGGCCTCTCTAGTTTGTTTACCATTTTTTTTTTTGGAATAGGGGATATCTTTGATATCTTCCTGTACCATATGTTTAAAGACTTCAATAAACTTGTGGGAAGAACTTTTGGGATTAAAAGCTGACTTATTAAGTAACCCTGTATGAGTATGGGGGTGTGGGATGACACATCTATTTTGGTTTGGGTGTTCCTCAAATAATTTTTTAACATTTAATTTTCTGGCAAATTTTTCCAGATCTAAAATGGCTCAAATGTATAAAAAAATTTTGCAGTAGCGAATTTCAAGCCCTCACTGAGTAGTGTAAGTTCCTCCTTGCTGAAGGAAATATCAGTGAGGTTGAAGATGCCTGCCATTAAACTATTTTCCTTTTCTTCCCCCCCTCTGCATCCTCTCCTCTGACCTTCTGCTAGGCAGCTGATGGTTGGGAAGGAATGGGGGTGGCCCCCCTCTGATGGTAGCCTGGCTGTACACTTTTGAAAGGTATGTTGGCAGAACCACTAGGACGCTGGCAAAGCGGGTGGGAGAACTCATAGACAACATAAAAAAAGGGTTTAGATATCACAGTGTATCCAACCATTTTTCTTCTTAGATTCTGGGGTAAAGATAGTGTTCGCCAGCACTGGAGAGGCACAGAGATGACTAAAAAGGTGTCCCAAATGGAAACACAGTGGATATATAGGATTTAATCACTTCAACCGTTGGGATTAAATATAGATATTGATCTCAAATGTTTTATTAGACTATTGACCATAGAAAATAACATTTGCTATTGGTTTTACCAAATATGGGAAGAAATTATCCATACCATGTGCATACTCTCTTTTTCCCGTATAAGTCATTTACAATATTTTTATGACCTATAATATGCCTTACTGGACAATATATCTATCTCTATTAGTCCAGTATTCTAGTCTTCACCCCCCCCCCCCCCTTTTTGCATTAATTCTTTTATTTATTTTTTTAATTGATTATATTTTATTTCACACCAGATCCTCATCTGCAGGGAAACAACTATATACAGTAACCATACATCATCAGTGGTTCACCATGCTGTTCAACTGGTTTCCGCTAGATGGCGCCATATAGAGTTCCCATAATTGGTATGTCCAAAAATTAGTTAGTTGCTTTCTGGATGTGACGATTTTAAATATTGTTTTTTTATAAAGGACACTGTGTCCAATAATCAATATATGTTTATATATTTAATTGTCTCTTAATGATTGTTAAATATTGAGTGATGCGGTCAGTATGTGCAGATCTGCATTCCTAGAGGCAGAGTTTGTGTTTTACATTTGTCCCCACCTCCATATTGGAGGAGCCTAACCAATAGAAATGATCCTATCCACATAAATGCAAGCTGTAAGCAGCATGATGGCTTAACCACCTTGAGCGAGACGTGGAGGAATAGCCATTTTTGCACATGCTGTACACACCTAGTGTCGGGACAGGCACACTTATATGTGAGTGCAATTATAACCTTATTGCTTTTTTAACAAACAGATAAACTTACTACACTATGAGACTTTTATCTATGTCTCCTGTGGAGTCATTTTTATACATTCTAGCTCTATCCTGAGGGACCGTTGGAGTAGAATGGTGTTGGCAGTGGAACCAATCTGGTTTTCCAAATGCGCATTTTGACCTACCTGTAAAAAGGGGTCAAACACCTCTGGTGAGTTGCCACCTTCCCATTGAGCACTCATGGTGGAAGAACTACAAGTCACCTTATATAGGAGCAACTTGTTTGGTGTTGGGAATGTCATTGCAAACTTACTTTATGCTTGCATTTTATTATTTGTTCCTTGATCCATATTCAGTTTTGCACATTATTGTTATTGGTGTTTATGGTTTACCATTTTTTCCAATCACTCTATGAGCACAGTTAGCACCATCTCCTTCATTTAATCTACACATGGCAGCAATATAGCAGGAGGTGAGCGGGGACTGGAGAGAGAGGAGGATGAGAAAACCAGAGGATCAGCAGAGCTTGGATTACTACTACTGAGTGGGGCATCAGCAGAGGTGGGGGTTACTGCTGAGCAGGAGATCAGCATAGCTGGGAGTACTATGAGTGGGCCATCAGCAGAGCTGGGGATACCACTGAGCAGGGGATCTGCTGAATGGAGGCTACTAATAAGTTGGGGATGTGCTAAACGAGGGTACTAATGAGCGGGGGATCTGTGAAACAGTGGTACCACATAAAAAAAAAAACATGTTGAAGTGGTAGGCACTTTAAAGTTGAAATGTAAACGAGTCCTAACAAGGTGCAGCAAGCAGAAGAGTTTGATGAAAAATTAGTTACCGATGAGCCTGCTTATAAGCAACTCTGTGGGAGCCAATCCCAGAATACTGAGCCATGGTGGATATTCTTTGCTAGAAGAATAGAATGAATGGTTACTTATTGATTTTAACCACTTCAATACCGGGCACTTTTACCCCCTTCCTGCCCAGGCCAATTTTCGCGGTGATGCAAGATGTACCCATATAACACTTTTATCATTTTTTTTTCACACAAATAGAGCTTTCTTTTGGTGCTATTTAATCACCACTGGGTTTTTTCTTTTTGCTAAATAAATGAAAAAAAGACTGACATTTTTGAAAAAGAAATCAGTTTTCTATGTTTCTGTCATAAAATTTTGCAAATAAATAATCTTTCTTCATAAATATAGGCCCAAATGTATTCTGCTACATTTCTTTGGTGAAAATAACCCAAATCAGTATATATTATTTAGTCTGTAGTCTGTTGCCCACTGACAAAAAAATGATCAGTCTATAATTTTAATGGTAGTTATATTTTAACAGTGAGAGACAGAATAACAACAAAAATATCCAGAAAAACGCATTTCAAAAAAGTTATAAATTGATTTGCATTTTAATGAGTGAAATAAGTATTTGATCCCCTATCAATCAGCAAGATTTCTGTCTCCCAGGGGGCTTCTATACAGGTAGCAAGCTGAGATTAGGAGCACTCTCTCTTAACCACTTTACACCCTTAATGACTAGGCCATTTTTTTGCAATACAGCACTGCGTTATTTTAACTGACAATTGCGCGCTCATGCAACGCTGTACCCAAAATAAATTGATGTCCTTTTTCCCACAAATAGAGCTTTCTTTTGGTGGTATTTAATCACCTCTGCAGTTTTTATTTTTTGCACTATAAAAATTAAAAGAATTACAATTTTGAAAAAAAAAACAAATTTCTTCATCAATTTAGGCCAATATGTATTCTTCTACATATTTTTGGTAGAAAAAATCCCAATAAGCGTATATTGATTGATTTGCGCAAAAGTTATAGCGTCCACAAACTATTGGATAGGTTTATGGACTTTCATTTTTTTTTATTGTTTTTACTCGTAATGGTGGTGATCAACGATTTGTAGGGGGACTACAACATTGTGGTGGACAAATCTGACACTAAATGACACTTTTTTTGGGACCAGTGACACAAATACAGTGATCAGTGCTAAAAAAAAATGCACGGTTACTGTATAAATGACACTGGCAGGGAAGGGGTTAACATCAGGGGCAATCAAAGGGTTAAGTGTGTTCCTTGGGAGTGTTTTCTAACTGTGTGGGGGATAGACTGACAGGAAGAACACGGAGATCGATGTTCCTGCTTACAAGGAACAGAAGATCTCTGTGTGCTTCCCTGTCAGAACGGGGATCTGCCTTGTTTACATAGGCAGATCCCCGTTCTGCCTCTCTGTGGAGCGATAAAGGGTGGCCGGCAGACATCAGGTTCTTCGGACCCGCTGATTGGCTCTCGCTCCGTGCAGTGCACGTGCGCTCACAGTATCTATTGCACAAATTGACATACAGATACGTTGTTTCGGGCAATAGAGCCGCCCTGCAGTATATATGCGGTGGTGGGCGGTCTTTAAGTGGTTAAAGGGAGTGTTCCTAATCTCACATAAGCTAATAGCCTCTCATTTGGTCTCACCCAATCCCCCTTCCCTTGAGGACTGCATCCAGGAGATGGATAAATATGTACAGTTTGAGCGGTATACCTACACTCAATGTAAGACCCCTCAAAAGTTTGAAAAAAATGGATAGGTGCATCACATTCCAATTTTATTCAATAATCAAGGTTGGGTATGTTCTTAGTAGATTAGGATGGCCTGTCACAGAAATTTCCCACATATTAATATGACATCTCGGCTGCTCTGGAATATTTTTCTGATTTTTCTGAACATTTCTGAAAACATTTGCATATTTTGGAAAACTTGATGGTAGTGAGCTAAATGGTATTGGTGATGTTTGTTTTTTTTTTTTTTAACCTTTCTTTTTAGTGCGCTCGTCGCTATGTGAGATAATTTGGCTTGTTATTTGAACTTTTGTTCTTATCTTTTTGTGTTTTCTTTTGTTTGTTATAAAAAATCTTTCAAATAAAATCTGAAAAAAAAAAAAAAAAAAAGGGTCTGATCAGAGGTCTTTTCCTGGGATGGATCTCCCCCTTGTCCTCCCCCCCCCCCCGCAGCAACCTCTGGCTATGATGACTATGATGATTTGGTCCCCCTGGACATATATGATTTTTCCAGTGTAGCTCACCCCCATTCTGAACTATTTTTTATGCATATGTGTGTAGCAATAACTCTCGGTGGAGCTGCTGGTTTAACCACTTCAGCCCCGGAAGGATTTACCCCCTTCCTGACCAGAGCACTTTTTACAATTCGGCACTGCGTCGCTTTAACTGCTAATTGCGCGGTCATGCAATGCTGTACCCAAACGAAATTTGCGTCCTTTTCTTCCCACAAATAGAGCTTTCTTTTGATGGTATTTGATCACCTCTGCCGTTTTTATTTTTTGCGCTATACACGGAAAAAGACCGAAAATTTTGAAAAAAACTCATATTTTCTACTTTTTGTTCTAAAAAAAATCCAATAAACTCAATTTTAGTCATACATTTAGGCCAAAATGTATTTGGCCACATGTCTTTGGTAAAAAAAATGTCAATAAGTGTATATTTATTGGTTTGCGCAAAAGTTATAGCGTCTACAAACTAGGGTACATTTTCTGGAATTTACACAGCCTTTAATTTATGACTGCCTATGTCGATTCTTGAGGTGCTAAAATGGCAGGGCAGTACAAAACCCCCACAAATGACCCCATTTTGGAAAGTAGACACCCCAAGGAATTTGCTGAGAGGCATGTTGAGCCCATTGAATATTCATTTTTTTTGTCCCAAGTGATTGAATAATGACAAAAAAAAAAAAAAATTACAAAAAGTTGTCACTAAATGATATATTGCTCACACAGGCCATGGGCATATGTGGAATTGCACCCCAAAATACATTTAGCTGCTTCTCCTGAGTACGGGGATACCACATGTGTGGGACTTTTTGGGAGCCTAGCCGCGTACGGGGCCCCGAAAACCAAGCACCGCCTTCAGGATTTCTAAGGGCGTACATTTTTGATTTTACTCCTCACTACCTATCACGGTTTTGAAGGCCATAAAATGCCCAGATGACATAAACCCCCCCCCAAATGACCCCATTTTGGAAAGTAGACACCCCAAGCTATTTGCTTTGAGGCATGTTGAGTCCATGGAATGTTTTATATTTTGACACAAGTTGCGGGAAAGTGACAATTTTTTTTTTTTTTTTTTGCACAAAGTTGTCACTAAATGATATATTGCTCACACAGGCCATGGGCATATGTGGAATTGCACCCCAAAATACATTTAGCTGCTTCTCCTGAGTACGGGGATACCACATGTGTGGGACTTTTTAGGAGCCTAGCCGCGTACGGGACCCCGAAAACCAAGCACCGCCTTCAGGATTTCTAAGGGCGTACATTTTTGATTTTACTCCTCACTGCCTATCACAGTTTCGGAGGCCATGGAATGCCCAGGTGGCACAAACCCCCCCCCAAATGACCCCATTTTGGAAAGTAGACACCCCAAGCTATTTGCTGAGAGGCATGGTGAGTATTTTGCAGCTCTCATTTGTTTTTGAAAATAAAGAAAGACAAGAAAAAAAAATTTTTTTTTTCTTTTTTCAATTTTCAAAACTTTGTGACAAAAAGTGAGGTCTGCAAAATACTCACTATACCTCTCATCAAATAGCTTGGGGTGTCTACTTTCCAAAATGGGGTCATTTGGGGTTTTTTTTTGCCACCTGGGCATTCCATGGCCCCCGAAACTGTGATAGGCGGTGAAGAGTGAAATCAAAAATTTACGGCCTTAGAAAGCCTGAAGGCGGTGCTTGGTTTTCGGGGTCCCGTACGCGGCTAGGCTCCCAAAAAGTCTCACACATGTGGTATCCCCGTACTCAGGAGAAGCAGCAGAATGTATTTTGGGGTGTAATTTCACATATTCCCATGGCATGTTTGAGCAATATATCATTTAGTGACAACTTTGCGCAAAAAAAAATAAAAAAAAATAAAAAATTGTCTCTTTCCCGCAACTTGTGTCACAATATAAATTATTCCATGGACTCAACATGACTCTCAGCAAATAGCTTGGGGTGTCTACTTTCCAAAATGGGGTCATTTGGGGGGGGTTTGAACTGTCCTGGCATTTTATGCACAACATCTAGAAGCTTATGTCACACATCACCCACTCTTCTAACCACTTGAAGACAAAGCCCTTTCTGACACTTATTGTTTACATAAAAAAATAATTTTTTTTTGCAAGAAAATTACTTTGAACCCCCAAACATTATATATTTTTTTTAAAGCAAATGCCCTACAGATTAAAATGGTGGGTGTTTCATTTTTTTTTTTCACACAGTATTTGCGCAGCGATTTTTCAAACGCATTTTTTGGGGAAAAAACACACTTTTTTACATTTTAATGCACTAAAACACACTATATTGCCCAAATGTTTGATGAGATAAAAAAGATGATCTTAGGCCGAGTACATAGATACCAAACATGACATGCTTTAAAATTGCGCACAAACGTGCAGTGGCGACAAACTAAATACATTTTTAAAAGCCTTTAAAAGCCTTTACAGGTTACCACTTTAGATTTACAGAGGAGGTCTACTGCTAAAATTACTGCCCTCGATCTGACCTTCGCGGCGATACCTCACATGCATGGTGCAATTGCTGTTTACATTTGACGCCAGACCAACGCTTGCGTTCACCTTAGCGCGAGAGCAGGGGGGACAGGGGTGCTTTTTTTTTTTTTTTTTTTTTTTACTTATTATTATTTTTTTATCTTATTTTTAAACTGTTCCTTTCATTTTTTTTTTTTTTAAATCATTTTTATTGTTATCTCAGGGAATGTAAATATCCCCTATGATAGCAATAGGTAGTGACAGGTACTCTTTTTTGCAAAAATTGGGGTCTATTAGACCCTAGATTTCTCCTCTGCCCTCAAAGCATCTGATCACACCAAGATCGGTGTGATAAAATGCTTTCCCAATTTCCCAATGGCGCTGTTTACATCCGGCGAAATCTACGTCATAAAATGCTCGTAGCTTCCGGTTTCTTAGGTCATAGAGATGTTTGGAGCCACTCTGGTCTCTGATCAGCTCTATGGTCAGCTGGCTGAATCACCGGCTGCATTTTCAGGTTCCCTGTTGAGACAGGAGAGCCAGAGAAAAACACGGAAGATGTTGGGGGGGGGGGCATTCCCTCCCACTGCTTGTAAAAGCAGTCTAGAGGCTAATTAGCCACTAGGATTGCTTTTACATGAAAGCCGACCGCTGGCTGAAAAGAATGATACCAAGATGATACCTAAACCTGCAGGCATCATTCTGGTATAACCACTCAAAGTCGTGAATGGCATACCTGAAGACAAAAAAATGGTTAACAATAAAGCACAGTAAACGGTAAGGTATAAAAAATTGCATACCTGAAAAGCAAACATGATAAAACATAATAACAATAAAACATTGCAGAATAGAATACAGTAAAAAAGAGCAGAACAATAGAGAGAGAATAGAGAGAGAGAGAACAATAAAACGACAACTATTTTTATTTTATATTTTTGTTTGTGTTTTTTTTTTTTTACACTTTTTTTTGTAACTAACTATAATAACTGTAACCGGTTCCAGGTTCGGGTCTCTCAACATGCGATGGCATCTCGGGAGACCCTGTGAAAGTGTGCCTAGTCTGTGCAATGCTGTACCCTACGCTAATACTCAACTAGTGCATGGTAGCGTTCAAAACATTCACCAATGCAAAGACCAGGATTGTCAGGACAGGAGGGACAATAATAGCGGGTGTCACGGCTATATCCGCGCTTGCTGCAGACACAACATATTTTTTGGGGGGTTCGCTGGGTAGGGGTACTCGGGAGGACATAAAGAAAATGCCTCTCATGCAGCCGACTGCATTTGGTTGGGGATGTGAATGGGGGAAGTACGGGCGCTGCAGAAGCGGTGGGTTCCCAATTAGGATTGGCGAATGCAGCAGGAAGGGCACTATGGGCATGACGGGCCTGTGTTTGTCTTTTTGGTGGCAGCGGGACACTACTTGTGCTTGCCACCTCACCAGCTTGAACTGCACTTATGGGACTCGCCACGTCACCAAGTGTGACTGCAGTGCTGGTTTGACTACGACCGGGGTGTACTAGGCCTCTGGTGCTTGCCAGTTCACCAAAACGCTACAAAAAAAACTGTTAGCGATCACAGGGATCAGGCCTGACTCTGCGAACGCTGCAGTTATGCGTTTAGAGTTTTGTAAGTGTCAGTGATCGATCGATACTGCACTTGGGTGGGCTGGGCCGGGCCGGGCGGAGGGGCAAAACGCAGGTGCTAGCAGGTATCTGGGCTGATCCCGCTAACACTGCGTTTTTGGGAACCCTAAACTGCTGGGGACGCTAGTATAGATCTGATCGGATCAGATATTGATCTGTTCAGATACTATACCACTAAGGGAGGCGTATGCTGCGTGCGTGGGTGTTAGCGGTACTGGCGCTAATCTGACGCTGCCTGGGGCTGGTGCTTGCCAGTTCACCAAAATGCTACCAAAAAAACTGTTAGCGATCGCAGGGATCAGGCCTGACTCTGCGAACGCTGCAGTTATGCGTTTAGTGTTTTGTAAGTGACAGTGATCGATCGATACTGCACTTGGGTGGGCTGGGCTCGCCTGGGCGGAGGGGCAAAACGCAGGTGCTAGCAGGTATGTGGGCTGATCCCGCTAACACTGCATTTTTGGGAACCCTAAACTGCTGGGGACGCTAGTATAGATCTGATCGGATCAGATATTGATCCGATCAGATACTATACCACTAAGGGAGGTGTATGGTGCGTGTACGGTGCGTGCGTGGGTGTTCGCGGTACTGGCGCTAATCTGACGCTGCCTGGGGCAACGCATATCACCGCCGGGCGATCAGGGGGCTAAACCTTTATTCGGTAATAAACGGCGGGTGCCCTGACACTATAAAAAATAAACTAACTAACCAGCGTCACCCGTAACAGTTATACGGTGATCAGTGGTGAAAGGGTTAACTAGGGGGCAATCAAGGGGTTAAAACATTTATTAGATAGTATATGGGGGTCCCTGTCGCTATAAAACACTGACGGCGAACCTAAATATTTACGTCCCTAACTAGCGTCACCAGTGACACTAATACAGCGATCAGAAAAATGATCGCTTAGCGACACTGGCGACAGGGGGTGATCAAGGGGTTAAAACTTTATTAGGGGGGGTACTGGCGCTAATCTGACGCTGCCTGGGGCGACGCATATCACCGCCGGGCGATTAGGGGGCTAAACCTTTATTCGGTAATAAACGGCGGGTGCCCTGACACTATAAAAAATAAACGAACTAACCAGCGTCACCCGTAACGGTTATACGGTGATCAGTGGTGAAAGGGTTAACTAGGGGGCAATCAAGGGGTTAAAACATTTATTAGGTAGTATATGGGGGTCCCTGACGCTATAAAACACTGACGGCGAACCTAAATATTTACGTCCCTAACTACCGTCACCAGCGACACTAATACAGCGATCAGAAAAATGATCGCTTAGCGACACTGGTGAGGGGGGGTGATCAAGGGGTTAAAACTTTATTAGGGGGGGTAAGGGGGGTACCCTAGACCTACAGGGGGGTTACAGTAACTGTCCTAACACTGCTAACTGTCACAAACTGACACTATGCAGTAATCAGGAAAAAAAAAAAAAAAAAAAAAAAAACCTGCTTGGTGTCAGTTTGTGACAGGGGGGGGGGTGATTGGGGGGGGATCGGGGGGCGATCGGGGGTGTAATGTATGCCTGGCATGTTCTACTGTGTGTGTTTGTGTTGTGCACTTACTTACATGTCATCTCTCCTCGGCGCTGGAACGGAAACTGACAGCCGAGGAGAGATGACATCACATCCTCTGCCTCTGTGTACTATACAGAGGCAGGGGATGTTTGTCAGTGGCTGGGAGCGATCGCGAGGGGGGGGCCACGATCGGATGGTCTCCCCCTCGTCTGTCATCGCTCCCAACCAAATGCCGACCGCAGCTGGCACCGGGGGGGGGTCCGATCGGACCCCCCACCCGCGGGAAGGCAATCACGTACTAGGTACGTGATTTTGCCTGCCCGTGCCGCTCTGCTCACGTATATAGGCGTGAGGCGGTCGGCAAGTGGTTAAGCGGGCTTGTTACCTTCACTCTCGACACCTCTGTTTCACTGGCATCGGGTCTAGGGTTCCGTTGAGTTTACCTCTGGACGATATAAGCACCAAACATTTGAGTAGGTTTTCCAATGCTTTACTAAAACGAACAGGGGAAGTAGCACGAAAGAGGTAGTAGGAAAGCTGCAGGGAAGCTCAAATACCTTTCTGTTGTATTTCTTCAGAACATTCTTTGTAATTGAACACTTGCAATTGAATAGTCCCCGTTTCATAGGATTCAATCTTTGCCCGCCTGGATAGACATCTCTCACTTGCCTAGCAGCCAGCACGCAGCATGAACAAAAGTCTCTGCCACAGACTTATCTGGAATAAAACCCGTACGATCCTCTGCCACAGGATGTATTGGTTTGTGATGAATGTCAGATACAGTACTTGGACCTTTAAGCCAACCCGGCAGTACTATACTGTAAGATTACTTCGGAATGCATCCTCCAACCAAGTCACCAGGCCCCTCTCCAGACCAGCACTCTGCATGATCCTTCCATGACGGGTCCTCCCCTGGGATCTTCTCGGTTGTCCAGCTTCTTCTCTCAGGATAGACAGCTCAGGACCATTTCTCCGCTGCTGTGGTAGGCCCCAGACAGGCTTCTGGGCCCACCCACGCGCCACAGCGACTCGGGCCTCCGGAACGGAGGACCACAAGGTGGTATTCCTAGTGCATACCTGTTGGCCAGGAGGGCCAGCAGGTGGCTGAAAACGAACCCTAAAACATGGCGTCTGTCCCAAAAAATACCCTCTCCCAAAATGCAACTCCGAGGACCACCTCCACCGAGTTATCTCCGGGACAGAGGAGCACTCATTCGCTTCAACACATTGCTTTTCCAACACCTGCCGATGGTGACAACGACACCCACCGGCACAATGTGGAACTGCATGCAACGTCAGCCAAGCTGGAACAGAGGCAAAATCTAACTTCCCTATAAAAAGCGACCCACTAAATTTACCTATCAGCGGTAGATAAAAATCAACCAGCGCTACATGTGTATAATAAGAGGCCTAATTATAACAGAGAGCAGATATCGCTATCTGTTATGCACTTCTCTGCTATGTACATTGCGTTCCACCGATCCACTCAGTGGAGTCCGCCAGCTCAGCAGGAGATCTCTTAGTTGATCTCCGCTAAGCCGGCGGATGACAGGTCCGTCTCTGATCACTGAGCAGGGAGGGGCCTGTCAGAGCGCCACTGATTCCTATGGAGAGATCGGACGAAAATGGACAGCATGTCCATTTTCATCAGATCTCATCCGATCCGCCAAGATGGATGGCGAACGTATCGCCATATGTTTTGATTTTAGCGGATCGGATGGCAGAAGGGTGTCAGTGTACACATCTCCGCTGACATCTGTCTCCCCATAGGAGTCAATGGATGGCCCGCTCAGATCTTCCTAAAAAACAGACAGGCGGATCCGAGCAGGCTTGCCGTGTGAAAGGGGCCTAAAGCACATTCCTGTACTTTATTAATGTGCAGTGTATTTTTTTATTTTTTCTTACAGCAGCAGTGTGGCCATACCACTGCTCTTTCATTTGGCCCCTAAATGACTGTATGCATGATGAGTGATGTTTATGCTAATTTGTAAATAAAGTTTTTTGAACTTTAAAGTCAGTGGTGGCTGGTGCTAAACTTTTTTTTTTTTTTGGGGGGGGGGGGGGGAGGCGTCAAACACACCAACACCCCAGCCCCCTGCCCCTTCTGAACCCGGAGCCCACCCTTTTTTGAAGCCAATTAGAGCATCAGGCTTTAATCATGTGCTTCTTAAAAAGAACCAAAAAAAAAAAAAACCCATTGGAATTTATTCGTCTGGCACCCTGCATGTAGATTAGGGACCGGGCACATGGATTAGGGGGGCGGCACCCCTGTGCCCTGTATGGACGGGCCGCCACTGCTTAAAGTATAACTAAAGGTAAAACTTCTCGTTTTGGACAGATGGATTAGGACATTTGTCAGGTTGTTTTTTGTTTTTTAACTTGGCTGCCTGTGTCCCCATTAGGGAGATTGGCCCTACCTATTTGTTCTGTTTTTCATTCCCATCATACGTGAAAAAAACCATAACAGAGGAGAAATCTTTAAATGGGGCACTAGTTCTGCTGATAACCCCAGTGACAACCAGGGATTTCTTCATTTTCAGAGGGATTTCCAGTAACCTCCTGACTGTTTTGACAGGAGATGAAGGGATCACTCCCCGATGGGGCAGAGATGGTAAAAAGGAACTTGCCAGGGGTTGTAACCCACCCGCCCTTTACTTTACCAAAAAAATGTTTTGCTTTTAGTCCAACAGTACATTAAAAGGAAACCTATATTTTAAACTGGAGTTCCACCCAAAAATAGAACTTCCACTGGTCGAATCCTCCCCCCCCGTCACATTTGGCACCTTTAAGGGGGAGGGGGGAACTTCCACTTCAGACGAAAAAGCGCTGCATATTGTGCGGAGAACTACGCTATGTCTGGCCCCACCTCCTTCCCCCACCACCCGCTGTCTTCTGGGAGACGCGCAGGGACCATTCAGAACCCACAGCACAACTTGCGCATGCGCAGTAGGGAACCAGGGGTGAAGCCGAAAGTCTTCACTGCCTGGATCCCTTACCAGGAATGGCGGCGGCAGCACCCATGTGTCGATCCGAAGACCGGCTTCGGGTGCCGACTTCGCGGGCTCCCTGGACTTACCTTACACAGGTAAGTGTCCATATATTAAAAGTCAGCAGCTACAGTATTTGTACCTGCTGACTACATTTTTTTCCCCAGGCGGAACTCCACTTTAACCGCTTCAGCCCAGAAGATTTTACCCCCTTCCTGACCAGAGCACTTTTTGCGATTCGGCACTACACTGCTTTAACTGACAATTGCGCGGTCGTGCGATGTTGCACCCAAACAAACTTGATGTCCTTTTTTTCCCACAAATAGAGCTTTCTTTTGGTGGTATTTGATCACCTCTGCGATTTAATATTTTTTGTGCTATAAACAAAAAAAGAGCGACAAGTTTGAAAAAAAAGCTATATTTTTGACTTTTTGCTTTAATAAATATCCCCCATAAACTGTATTCTACATATTTTTGGTTAAAAAAAATCGCATATATTGGTTTGCGCAAAAATTATATTGTCTACAAAATAGGGGATAGTTTTATGGCATTTTTTTAATTAATTTTTTTTATTAGTAATGGCAGCAATCTGCGATTTTTTTATTGTGACTGCGACATTATGGCGGACACATCGGACACTTTTGACACTATTTTGGGACCATTGTCATTTATACAGTGATCAGTGCTATAAAAATGCACTGATTACTGTGTAAATGACACTGGCAGGGAAGGGGATAAACACTAGGGGGCAATCAAGGGGTTAAGTGTGTCCTGGGGAGTGATTCTAACTGGGGGGGGGGGGGCTACAACTCACATGACAGTGATCATTGCTCCTGATGACAGGGAGCAGTAGATCTCTGTCATGTCACAAGGCAGGATGGGGAAATGCCTTGTTTACATAGGCACTTCCCCATTCTGCAGCTCTGTGACACGATCGGCGGTAGACTGGCGGACATCGAGTCCGCGCGCCCGCTAACCTCGCCAATTAAAGGGGATGTACAGGTACGCCCATTTGACCACCACTGCCATCATGCTGACGTATATCGGGGTGCAGCGGTCGGCAAGTGGTTAAGTAACAGAATATATTGTATGCAATACATGTATAAACTGTCCTACCAATTAACACAGAAAGCTGAATAACTAAGAGACATTTGTAGCTGTATATATTTGCCACATGTAAATGTAAAATTGTAATATATGTCCACTACCAATTTGTTTTGTTCAAGTGCTGCTTTAAATCTTTTGGCAGCAGTTATATAACCACTGGTATAAATTTTAGTGAACCTGGTTAAGCTAGAGCTAGTAATCGATCTTTTGTGAAGCAAATATACATTATCTCACAAAAGTGAGTACACCCCTCACATTTTTGTAAATATTTTATTATATCTTTTCATGTGACAACACTGAAGAGATTACACTTTGCTACAATGTAAAGTAGTGAGTGTGCAGCTTGTATAACAGTGTACATTTGCTGTCCCCTCAAAATAACTCAACACACAGCCATTAATGTCTAAACTGCTGGCAACAGAGGTGAGTATACCCCTAAGTGAAAATGTCCAAATTGTGCCCAATTAGACATTTTCGCTCCCCAGTGGAATGTGACTCGTTAGTATTACAAGGTCTGAATGGGGAGCAGGTGTGTTAAATTTGGTGTTATCGCTCTCATGCCCTCATACTGGTCACTGGAAGTTCAACATCGCACCTCATGGCAAAGAACTCTCTGAGGATCTGAAAAAAAGAGTTGTTGCTCTACATAAATATGGCCTAGGCTATAAGAAGATTGCCAAGACCCTGAAACTGAGCTGCAGCATGGTGGCCAAGACCATACAGTGGTTAAACAGGACAGATTCCACTCAGAACAGGCCTCGCCATGGTCGACCAAAGAAGTTGAGTGCACGTGCTCAGCGTCATGGGAAATAGACATATGAATGCTGACAGCATTTCTGCAGAGGTTGAAGGGGTGGGGGGCCAGCCTGTCAGTGCTTAAACATACGCCGCACACTGCATCAAATTGGTCTGCATGACTGTCATCCCAGAAGGAAGCCTCTTCTAAAGATGATGCACAAAAAAGCCTGCAAACAGTTTGCTGAAGACAAGCAACATGGATTACTGGAACCATGTCCTGTGGTCTGATGAGACCAAGATTTTATTTGGTTCAGATGGTGTCAAGCGTATATGGCGGCAACCAGCTGAGGAGTACAAAGACAAGTGTGTCTTGCCTACAGTCAAGCATGGTGGTGGGAGTGTCATGATCTGGGACTGCATAAGTGCTGTCGGAACTGGGGAGCTACAGCTCATTGAGGGAACCATGAATGCCAACATGTACTGTGACATACTGAAGCAGAGCATGATCCCCTCCTTTTGGAGACTAGGCCGCAGGGCAGTATTCCAACATAATGACCCCAAACACACCTCCAAACCGACCACTGCCTTGCTAAAGAATCTGAGGGTGAAGATGATGGACTGGCCAAGCATGTTTCCAGACCTAAACCCTATTGAGCATTTGTGGGGCATCCTCAAATGGAAGGTGGAGGAGCGCAAGGTCTCTAACATCCACCAGCTCCATGATGTCGTCATGGAGGAGTGGAAGAGGACTTCAGTGGCAACCTGTGAAGCGCTGGTAAACTCCATGCCCAAGAGGGTTAAGACAGTGCTAGAAAATAATGGTGGCCACACAAAATATTGACACTTTGGGCCCAATTTGGACATTTTCACTTAGGGGTGTACTCACTTTTGTTGCCAGCGGTTTAGACAATAATGGCTGTGTGAGTTATTTTGAGGGGACATCAAATTTACACTGTTATACAAGCTGTACACTCTATGTTGTAGCAAAGTGTCATTTCTTCAGTGTTGTCACATGAAAAGATATAATAAAATATTTACAAAAATGTCACGGGTGTACTCACTTTTGTGAAATACTGTATGTCCCATGACATTAACCTGTGCTTTAAAAACTTTTTTTTTATGCCAGCTACCAATGCAATAGTCAGAATAATGTCCAATCACTTGAGATGACGCATTTCACCTCCACGCATGCACTGTAATTACCATCAAGTCTGATGGCTGCAACCACCAACTAAGCTAAAGCTATGCTGTTTCTATCTGTTCGCAATGCAGCTCAGCTTTCTTTGTGTGAAAAGTGTACGGGGGCCCTGTATTATTCCATTGCTGTGATGTGAAAATCAATGAGATATTTTCATCGAGCAGCCTAGAAACTGCTGTGATTTTTTTTTTTCCCGTTCCAAAATCCCAAGGTGTCATGTTGTGCACTGCATAAAGCCTGCAGTCATTTTCAGTACAACATTGTCTACTGACATACCACATCTGTGAAAAGGATGTATTCTTTGCAGATCTTTCCCAATGAAATTACATCAACTTAGCAAACCTCTTTCAAGGCCCATTTCTAAACCAAACCATACAGCAAAAGCAAGAAATGCCTGTAAAGTATTGAATTGTGCATTTTCCTGCTATGCTTTTCTATTGGTTACAGGTTAGCAAATTGTAACTTGGAGCTTTTTACCTCCTTTTTAACAAAAACGGAACACTTTTTCAATGGCCCAACAAGTAACACAGAAAAGGTTTTTTCAATTTGTATTTTTCTGGGTATTGTATATACATTGTTGCGATGTATATTGGTATACTGTAAGGAGGAAAGTGCCTATACACTAAAAGATAGCTAGGTGACAAGCAAAGAACGGCCATGGGCGAGGGTTTAGTAAGTGGAGTCACATATTTTAGTATTTTCAGGTTTGGCCCTGCTTCTTTGTCAGGAAGTACAGGGCGTGCTCTTACTTTACCTTTCAAGAAGTTCCATGCACCAGCTGTATTTCCTTCTCCCAGGGATAGGGAAGGTAGGGGTAAGGCATCAACTGGACATGTGTTGGGCTTGAGAGAGATAGAGGGGCATTGTGGTAGCCTGTGATGATAGTTACAGAGCCACTGGTGATGTGTGAGATGGAGGGGCATCGTGACTTTGTTGTGTTCTAAACAAAAGAAAGTTTTAGTTCAAAGAGGACTTTGATGATGGTCAAAAATAACATCAGTAAACTTTTATCAGCTCCAGAAATGCATACCTTGGAAAGATTAATGATCAGTTGGGAGTTTTAAGTAAGGAATTTCACTACCATATCTTTGTTTTTTTCTGTTACATGGTATGCTGCATTCTTCACTTACCCAACGAATCAAGTGTTGCCCTTGATCCGCTGTTCTGCTGTGATTGCCTGGATCCCGCACTGCCATCTTCATCTCTGACGTCATCAGGAGTGAGCTGCCTCTCCCTGGTTCAGGCAGCTAGCCCCAGATGATGAGCTGCAAGCTCTACCCACCAGCTGCTGTGTGTTCCAGTTCCTGCAGCCTCCTGGGATATGCGACAGGGTTATCCCCTGCAAGAGCAGGACACATCATTCTGTCCTAGGCACGGAGGCAGGGTCAGCTAAATGTAAACAACTTGTGGAGGTTCGGGGGGGGGTTAAAGAGGAAAAGAACATTTAGAGTAAAGTTCTTCTTTCAGAATTAGGTCAAGTATACAGTCAGGTCCATAAATATTGGGACATTGACACATTTCTAATCTTTTTGGCTCTATACACCTTCACAATGGATTTGAAATGAAACAAACAAGATGTGCTTTAACTGCAGACTTTCAGCTTTAATTTGAGGGTATTTACATTCAAATCAGGTGAACGGTGTAGGAATTACAACAGTTTGTATATGTGCCTCCCACTTTTTAAGGGACCAAAACTAATGGGACAATTGGCTGCTCAGCTGTTCCATGGCCAGATGTGTGTTATTCCAGAAGGTAGGTGTATGTGTGTCAAAGTGAACATTTGAGAGAAGACTTCACCAGAGTGAATACAGAGGGTTCACCACAAGATGTACAACCATTGGTGAGCCTCAAAAACAGGAAGGCCAGATTAGAGTTTGCCAAACAACATCTAAAAAAGCCTTCACAGTTCTAGAACAACATCCTATGGACAGATGAGACCAAGATCAACTTGTACCAGAGTGATCGGAAGAGAAGAGTATGGAGAAGGAAAGGAACTGCTCATGATCCAAAGCATACCACCTCATCAGTGAAGCATGGTGGTGGTAGTGTCATGGCGTGGGCATGTATGGCTGCCAATGGAACTGGTTCTCTTGTTTTTATTGATGATGTGACAAAAGCAGCAGGATGAATTCTGAAGTGTTTCAGCAATATTATCTGCTCATATTCAGCAAAATGCTTCAGAACTCATTGTATGGTGCTTCACAGTGCAGATGGACAATGACCCGAAGCATACTGCGAAAGCAACCAAAGAGTTTTTTAAGGGAAAGAAGTGGAATGTTATGCAATGGCCAAGTCAATCACCTGACCTGAATCCGATTGAGCATGCATTTCACTTGCTGAAGACAACACTGAAGGGAAAATGCCCCAAGAACAAGCAGGAACTGAAGACAGTTGCAGTAGAGGCCTGGCAGAGCATCACCAGGGATGAAACCCAGTGTGTGGTGATGTCTATGCGTTCCAGACTTCAGGGTGTAATTGACTGCAAAGGATTTGCAACCAAGTATTAAAAAGTGAAAGTTTTATGGATGATTGTTAATCTGTCCCATTACTTTTGGTCCCTTAAAAAGTGGGAGGTACATATACAAACTGTTGTAATTCCTACACCGTTCACCTGATTTGGATGTAAATACCCTCAAATTAAAGCTGAAAGTCTGCAGTTAACCACTTGCCGACCGCCTCACGCCTATATACGTGATCAGAGCGGCACAGGCAGGCAAAATCACGTACCTGGACCCCCCCCCCCCCCCGGTGCCATCGGCAGTCGGCTTTTGGTTGGGAGTGATGAGAGACGAGGGGGAGACCATCCGATCGTGGCCCCCCCCCTCGCGATCGCTCCCAGCCTATGGGAAACATCCCCTGCCTCTGTATAGTACACAGAGGCAGAGGATGTGATGTCATCTCTCCTCGGCTCGGCAGTTTCCGTTCCAGCGCCGAGCGCAGATCTATACTGGCATCCCCAGCAGTTTAGGGTTCCCAAAAACGCAGTGTTAGCAGGATCAGCCCAGATACCTGCTAGCACCTGCGTTTTTCCCCTCCACCCAGCCCACCCAAGTGCAGTATCGATCGATCACTGACACTTACAAAACACTAAACGCATAACTGCAGCGTTCGCAGAGTCAGGCCTGATCCCTGCGATCGCTAACAGTTTTTTTGGTAGCATTTTGGTGAACTGGCAAGCACCAGCCCCAAGCAGCGTCAGATTAGCGCCAGTACCGCTAACACCCACACACGCACCGTACGCCTCCCTTAGTGGTATAGTATCTGATCGGATCAATATCTGATCCAATCAGATCTATACTAGCGTCCCCAGCAGTTTAGGGTTCCCAAAAACGCAGTGTTAGTGGGATCAGCCCAGATACCTGCTAGCACCTGCGTTTTGCCCCTCCGCCCGGCCCAGCCCAGCCCACCCAAGTGCAGTATCGATCGATCACTGTCACTTTTTTTTGTAGCGTTTTGGTGAACTGGCAAGCACCAGCGGCCTAGTACACCCCGGTCGTAGTCATACCAGCACTGCAGTAACACTTGGTGACGTGGCGAGTCCCATAAGTGCAGTTCAAGCTGGTGAGGTGGCAAGCACAAGTAGTGTCCCGCTGCCACCAAAAAGACAAACATAGGCCTGTCGTGCCCATAATGCCCTTCCTGCTGCATTCGCCAATCCTAATTGGGAACCCACCGCTTCTGCAGCGCCCATACAGTCGGCTGCATGAGAGGCATTTATATGTCCTCCCGAGTACCCCTACCCAATGAACCCCCCCAAAAAAGATGTTGTGTCTACAGCAAGCGCGGATATAGACGTGACACCCGCTATTATTGTCCCTCCTGTCCTGACAATCCTGGTCTTTGCATTGGTGAATGTTTTGAACGCTACCATTCACTAGTTGAGTATTAGCGTAGGGTACAGCATTCCACAGACTAGGACACACTTTCACAGGGTCTCCCAAGATGCCATTGCATTTTGAGAGACCCGAACCTGGAACCGGTTACAGTTATAAAAGTTACAGTTACAAAAAAAAGTGTAAAAAAAAAAAAAAAAACACAAACAAAAATTTAAAAAAATAGTTGTCTTTTTATTGTCCTCTCTCTCTCTATTCTCTCTCTATTGTTCTGCTCTTTTTTACTGTATTATATTCTGCAATGTTTTATTGTTATTATGTTTTATCATGTTTGCTTTTCAGGTATGCAATTTTTTATACTTTACTGTTTACTGTGCTTTATTGTTAACCATTTTTTTGTCTTCAGGTACGCCATTCACGACTTTGAGTGGTTATACCAGAATGATGCCTGCAGGTTTAGGTATCATCTTGGTATCATTCTTTTTAGCCAGCGGTCGGCTTTCATGTAAAAGCAATCCTAGTGGCTAATTAGCCTCTAGACTGCTTTTACAAGCAGTGGGAGGGAATGCCCCCCCCCCCACCGTCTTCCGTGTTTTTCTCTGGCTCTCCTGTCTCAACAGGGAACCTGAGAATGCAGCCGGTGATTCAGCCAGCTGACCATAGAGCTGATCAGAGACCAGAGTGGCTCCAAACATCTCTATGGCCTAAGAAACCGGAAGCTACAAGCATTTTATGACTTAGATTTCGCCGGATGTAAACAGCGCCATTGGGAAATTGGGGAAGCATTTTATCACACCGATCTTGGTGTGGTCAGATGCTTTGAGGGCAGAGGAGAGATCTAGGATCTAATAGACCCCAATTTTTTCAAAAAAGAGTACCTGTCACTACCTATTGCTGTCATAGGGGATATTTACATTCCCTGAGATAACAATAAAAATGATTTTAAAAAAAAAATGAAAGGAACAGTTTAAAAATAAGATAAAAAAGCAAAAAAATAATAAAGAAAAAAAAAAAAAAGCACCCCTGTCCCCCCTGCTCTCGCGCTAAGGCGAACGCAAGCGTCGGTCTGGCGTCAACTGTAAACAGCAATTGCACCATGCATGTGAGGTATCACCGCGAAGGTCAGATCGAGGGCAGTCATTTTAGCAGTAGACCTCCTCTGTAAATCTAAAGTGGTAACCTGTATTTACGTGAACAGAGCGACACGGGCAGGCAAAATCATGTACCTGGTACGTGATTGCCTTCCCGCGGGCGGGGGGTCCGTTCGGACCCCCCCCGGTGCCAGCGGCGGTCGGCATTTGTCTGGGAGCGTTCCGTGATGAGGGGGAGGCCATCCGATCGTGGCCCCCCCCTCGCGATCGCTCCCAGCCAATGAGAAACATCCCCTGCCTCTGTATAGTACACAGAGGCAGAGGATGTGATGTCATCTCTCCTCGGCTCGGCAGTTTTCGTTCCGGCGCCGAGGAGAGAAGACAAGTGAGTGCACAAAACATACACACACACACACACAGTAGAACATGCCAGGCATACTTTACACCCCCCCCCGATCGCCCCCCGATCCCCCCCAATCACCCCTACCCCTCCCTGTCACACTGACACCAAGCAGTTTTTTTTTTTTTTTCCTGATTACTGCATGGTGTCAGTTTGTGACAGTTAGAAGTGGTAGGGCAGTTAGGGTTAGCCCCCTGTAGGTCTAGGGTACCCCCCTAACCCCCCCTAATAAAGTTTTAACCCCTTGATCACCCCGTCACCAGTGTCACTAAGCGATCATTTTTCTGATTGCTGTATTAGTGTCACTGGTTCCGCTAGTTAGGGACGTAAATATTTAGGTTCGCCGTCAGCGTTTTATAGCGACAGGGACCACCATATACTATCTAATAAATGTTTTAACCCCTTGATTGCCCCCTAGTTAACCCTTTCACCACTGATCACCGTATAACTGTTACGGGTGACGCTGGTTAGTTTATTTTTTATAGTGTCAGGGCACCCACCGTTTATTACCGAATAAAGGTTTAGCCCCCTGATCGCCCGGCGATGATATGCGTCGCCCCAGGCAGCGTCAGATTAGCGCCAGTACCGCTAACACCCACGCATGCACCATACACCTCCCTTAGTGGTATAGTATCTGAACGCATCAATATCTGATCCGATCAGATCTATACTAGCGTCCCCAGCAGTTTAGGGTTCCCAAAAACGCAGTGTTAGCGGGATCAGCCCAGATACCTGCTAGCACCTGCGTTTTGCCCCTCCGCCCGGCCCAGCCCACCCAAGTGCAGTATCGATCGATCACTGTCACTTACAAAACACTAAACGCATAACTGCAGCGTTCGCAGAGTCAGGCCTGATAACTGCGATCACTAACAGTTTTTTTTGGTAGCGTTTTTGTGTACTGGCAAGCATCAGCCCCAGGCAGCGCCAGTACCGCTAACACCCACGCACGCACCGTACACCTCCCTTAGTGGTATAGTATCTGAACGGATCAATATCTGATCCGATCAGATCTATACTGGCGTCCCCAGCAGTTTAGGGTTCCCAAAAACGCAGTGTTAGCGGGATCAGCCCAGATACCTGCTAGCACCTGCGTTTTGTCCCTCCGCCTGGCCCGGCCCAGCCCACCCAAGTGCAGTATCGATCGATCACTGTCACTTACAAAACACTAAACGCATAACTGCAGCGTTCGCAGAGTCCGACCTGATCCCTGCGATCGCTAACAGTTTTTTTGGTAGCGTTTTGGTGAACTGGCAAGCACCAGCACCCTAGTACACCCCGGTCGTAGTCAAACCAGCACTGCAGTAACACTTGGTGACGTGGCGAGTCCCATAAGTGCAGGTCAAGCTGGTGAGGTGGCAAGCACAAGTAGTGTCCCGCTGCCACCAAGAAGAAGACAAACATAGGCCCGTCGTGCCCATAATGCCCTTCCTGCTGCATTCGCCAATCCTAATTGGGAACCCACCACTTCTGCAGCGCCCGTACTTCCCCCATTCACATCCCCAACCAAATGCAGTCGGCTGCATGACGGGCATTTTCTTTATGTCCTCCCGAGTACCCCCACCCAACGAACCCCCCCAAAAAAGATGTTGTGTCTGCAGCAAGCGCGAATATAGGCGTGACACCCGCTATTATTGTCCCTCCTGTCCTGACAATCCTGGTCTTTGCATTGGTGAATGTTTTGAACGCTACCATTCACTAGTTGAGTATTAGCGTAGGGTACAGCATTTCACAAACTAGGCACACTTTCACAGGGTCTCCCAAGATGCCATCGCATTTTGAGAGACCCGAACCTGGAACCGGTTACCGTTATAAAAGTTACAGTTACAAAAAAAAGTGTAAAAAAAAAAACAAAACACACAAACAAAAATATAAAAAAAAAAAAAAATAGTTGTCGTTTTATTGTTCTCTCTCTCTATTCTCTCTCTATTGTTCTGCTCTTTTTTTACTGTATTCTATTCTGCAATGTTTTATTGTTATTATGTTTTATCATGCTTGCTTTTCAGGTATGTAATTTTTTATACTTTACCGTTTACTGTGCTTTATTGTTAACCATTTTTTTGTCTTCGGGTACGCCATTCACGACTTTGAGTGGTTGTACCAGAATGATGCCTGCAGGTTTAGGTATCATCTTGGTATCATTCTTTTCAGCCAGCGGTCGGCTTTCATGTAAAAGCAATCCTAGTGGCTAATTAGCCTCTAGACTGCTTTTACAAGCAGTGGGAGGTAATGCCCCCCCCCCACCGTCTTCCGTGTTTTTCTCTGGCTCTTCTGTCTCAACAGGGAACCTGAGAATGCAGCCGGTGATTCAGCCAGCTGACCATAGAGCTGATCAGAGACCAGAGTGGCTCCAAACATCTCTATGGCCTAAGAAACCGGAAGCTACGAGCATTTTATGACTTAGATTTCGCCGGATGTAAACATCGCCATTGGGAAATTGGGAAAGCATTTTATCACACCGATCTTGGTGTGGTCAGATGCTTTGAGGGCAGAGGAGAAATCTAGGGTCTAATAGACCCCAATTTTTTCAAAAAAGAGTACCTGTCACTACCTATTGCTATCATAGGGGATATTTACATTCCCTGAGATAACAATAACAATGATTTAAAAAAAAAAATGAAAGGAACAGTTTAAAAATAAGATAAAAAAGAAAAAAAATAATAAAGAAAAGAAAAAAAAAAAAAAAAGCACCCCTGTCCCCCCTGCTCTCACGCTAAGGCGAAAGCAAGCGTCGTTCTGGCGTCAAATGTAAACAGCAATTGCACCATGCATGTGAGGTGTCACCGCGAACGTCAGATCGAGGGCAGTAATTTTAGCAGTAGACCTCCTCTGTAAATCTAAAGTGGTAACCTGTAAAGGCTTTTAAAGGCTTTTAAAAATGTATTTAATTTGTCGCCACTGCACGTTTGTGCGCAATTTTAAAGCATGTCATGTTTGGTATCCATGTACTCGGCCTAAGATCATCTTTTTTATTTCATCAAACATTTGGGCAATATAGTGTGTTTTAGTGCATTAAAATTTTAAAAAGTGTGTTTTTTCCACAAAAAATGCGTTTGAAAAATCGCTGCGCAAATACTGTGTGAAAAAAAAAATGAAACACCCACCATTTTAATCTGTAGGGCATTTGCTTTAAAAAAAATATATAAAGTGTGGGGGTTCAAAGTAATTTTCTTGCAAAAAAAGTACTCAAAAAGTGTCAGAAAGGGCTTTGTCTTCAAGTGGTTAGAAGAGTGGGTGATGTGTGACATAAGCTTCTAAATGTTGTGCATAAAATGCCAGGACAGTTCATAACCCCCCCAAATGACCCCATTTTGGAAAGTAGACACCCCAAGCTATTTGCTGAGAGGCATGTCGAGTCCATGGAATATTTTATATTGTGACACAAGTTGCGGGAAAGAGACAATTTTTTTTTTTTTTCCACAAAGTTGTCACTAAATTATATATTGCTCAAACATGCCATGGGAATATGTGAAATTACACCCCAAAATACATACTGTTGCTTCTACTGAGTACGGGGATACCACATGTGTGAGACTTTTTGGGAGCCTAGCCGCGTACGGGACCCCGAAAACCAAGCACCGCCTTCAGACTTTCTAAGGGCGTAAATTTTTGATTTCACTCTTCACTGCCTATCACAGTTTCGGAGGCCATGGAATGCCCAGGTGGCAACCCCCCCCCCCCCAAATGACCCCATTTTGGAAAGTAGACAGCCCAAGCTATTTGCTGAGCGGTATAGTGAGTATTTTGCAGACCTCACTTTTTTTTTTTCCACAAAGTTTTGAAAATTGAAAAAAGAAAAAAAATTGTTTTTTTCTTGTCTTTCTTCATTTTCAAAAACAAATGAGAGCTGCAAAATACTCACCATGCCTCTCAGCAAATAGCTTCGGGTGTCTACTTTCTGAAATCGGGTCATTTGGGGGGGGTTTGTGCCACCTGGGCATTCCATGGCCTCCGAAACTGTGATAGGTAGTGAGGAGTAAAATCAAAAATTTACATCCTTAGAAATCCTGAAGGCGGTGATTGGTTTTCGGGGCCCCGTACGCGGCTAGGCTCCCAAAAAGTCCCACACGCGGTATCCCCATACTCAGGAGAAGCAGCTGAATGTATTTTGGGGTGCAATTCCACATAGGCCCATGGTCTGTGTGAGCAATATATCATTTAGAGACAACTTTTTGTAATTTTTTTTTTTTTTTTTTGTCATTATTTAATCACTTGGGACAAAAAAAAATGAATATTCAAAGGGCTCAACATCCCTCTCAGCAATTTCCTTGGGGTGTCTACTTTCCAAAATGGGGTCACTTGTGGGGGTTTTGTACTGCCCTGCCATTTTAGCACCTCAAGAAACGACATAGGCAGTCATAAATTAAAGGCTGTGTAAATTCCAGAAAATGTACCCTAGTTTGTAGGCACTATAACTTTTGCGCAAACCAATAAATATACACTTATTGACATTTTTTTTACCAAAGACATGTGGCCGAATACATTTTGGCCTAAATGTATGACTAAAATTGAGTTTATTGGATTTTTTTTAGAACAAAAAGTAGAAAATATCATTTTTTTTTTTCAAAATTTTTGGTATTTTTCCGTGTATAGCGCATAAATAAAAATGGCAGAGGTGATCAAATACCATCAAAAGAAAGCTCTATTTGTGGGAAGAAAAGGACGCAAATTTCGTTTGGGTACAGCATTGCATGACCGCGCAATTAGCAGTTAAAGCGTCGCAGTGCCAAATTGTAAAAAGTGCTCTGGTCAGGAAGGGGCTAAATCCTTCCGGGGCTGAAGTGGTTAATCACTATAAAAAATATCTACAGTATATTACAAGAAAGAAGATTAGACTTGCTGGACAGAAAATTGTACTGTGTTGCTGGATACACACTAGTACTGAGTTTTAACACAGTATAAATAAGACATTAACATGGCAATCGATCTTGGGTGTTAGCTAATAGCTTGTGTGATTGGCTCAGTGATTTTCCCAGAAGTCTGCACTAAGATATAAGTCAGATTTTAGGCGTGTCTTCAACAAAATGTTATTTTTGATGAGATAGTCCCGAAGAGTTAAAGCAGTATTAGACCACAATACGAAAATGGAATATATTGCAGCTTACCAATCCTTAGATGTGGTGGCTTAATTCTTTTTTTCTTGGCTTTTTTTTTTCTCTTTTTACCTGGTGATCTGGCCAGTAACACACTTACTATACTAAAGTGCCCCACTCTGGATGAAAGAGCATAGGGGCACCTTTGGACAGCAGCATTGTTAGTCTTGGGGGAGGGGGGAATTAGATATACTAGCAGATTTAGATAAACTAACATCTTAAAGATGGCCTCCAGCTCACACTGAAGCTACACAGCAACAGTTTTTTTTTTCCTTTTGGGATAAAGGTTTTATATGACTTGATAAAATCTTATAATTTTAAGCACCCCTGTCAGTGTTACATGGTTTGTCTCAACACTCTGCTACATTTGCAGGGGAGATTGTTCTGTTGAAAAACAACACACTTACTGGGTGGATCACCAGGTGAAAATAAAGGAAAGAAGGCCTACAATAAAGAAAACTACTGCAGCCCTCACATCTAATAATCGGTAAGCTGCAATATAATAAATGTTTGCTTTTGGGTTTAATACCGCATTAATCACGTCTAAAGGGATTCAGACACTCTAATATTCCTCACTAAAACTCTGCAAGAGCATCAGCTGAATAATAATGAAAAAAGTCTCATTTAAATTTGCTTTGCACATTGACACAAACATAAATACATGACTCTTCCAGGTAAGGGTGCATGCATGCGTGCCACTGGCAGCTTGCTTCCGCTGTGATTATACACAGAGGAAGCGGATTGGCGGGTGCACGGTACCCGATGTTCTCCGGTGCCCGGTGATCGTTAGTCTGAAAGACAGTTCTGACAGGAGGGAAGAAAGCAGGGAATAAATTCCATCTCTTCCGCTAGTAAAAGCACCTCCCACAGTATAGTAAAACACTGGCAAGGCACACAGTTAACCCTTTGCCCCTGATGTTAACCCCTTCCCAGCCAGTGTCATTAGTACAGTACATATTTTTAGCACTGATTACTGTATTAGTGTCACTAGTCCCCAAAAAGTTTCAGTGTCTGACTGTCCACTGCAATATCGAAGTCCCGCTATAAGTTGCTGACTTTACTAGTAAAAAAATAAAATTATTCCATAGTTTGTAGACGCTATAACTTTTGTGCAAACCAATTAATCTACGCTAATTGGGACTTTTTTTTTTACCAAACACATGTAGCAGAATACATATTAAATTGATCAGAATTCCAAAACTATGTCTCTCCCATGTGTACAGATAGAGATAGTGGTGCTAATATAAATTGTGTAAAATAATGAGTCAGAACAGCATGATGCCTATGACCCTCTAATTATACATAAAAATAATAGTATCATGAAAAGATTTTCAACACCCAGTGAAAAAGTGTCACTATAGATAATAAATTACAAGAAATGAATGATCAAGCTCAACAGTTGTTTTTCAATCTTCTTGTGTGATAAATCTTCTACTCTTCCACCACACCACCGTGATAGTGATACCACTCCCTCTGAAGAGCGCACTCACCAGATTGTATAGCCTCCCACTCTCGTGTTCGGCAAAACAGCAATTGAACCACACCTGGGTTGCATGTGATAAACCGTGACTCCAATCAAGCCAGCTCCATATGTGAAAAAATGAATAAAGTGCTCCACATAGCGTGATACCATTTTGACAGATTTATTAAAATCACTCCAAACACACTTCAATGGTTACACTCGCTTTTAAACTGAAACAAAAAAGCCTTTAAATAAATCCACAGCAAGCAACAGGATTAATGATCCAACGGTGCACCGCGGTCACAGCGGACCTGAATTGTGATCTGGTGTATCTCTCACCCAACCTTCTAAGGCCCAGCAATCCGATCGGTGTAGTCCTCAGAAAGCGGCGTCCTGCTGTGGATTTATTTAAAGGCTTTTTTGTTTCAGTTTAAAAGTGAGTGTAACCATTGAAGTGTGTTTGGAGTGATTTTAATAAATCTGTCAAAATGGTATCACGCTATGTGGAGCACTTTATGTGCACTGTTGAGCTTGATCATTCATTTCTTGTCATTTATTATCTATAGTGACACTTTTTCACTGGGTGTTGAAATTTTTTTCATGATAAAATTATTTTATTCATGATACTATTATTATTATTTTTATGTATAATTAGAGGGTCATAGGCATCATGCTGTTCTGACTCATTATTTTACACAATTTATATTAGCGCCACTATCTCTATCTGTACACATGTGAGAGGTATAGTTTTGGGATTCTGATCAATTTACGTATTTAGGTGGCAGCTTTTTTCACTGTACACTGTGTATGTACACACATTTTGTATTCATTTACACATCTTTTATATAGCTTTGCACTTTTCTTTGGCGCAGTGGAGTAAGAGGGATTCAGGGGCGGTTTATTTGTATATCTCTTGCTACAAACCACGGAATACATATTAGCCTAAATTTATGAAGAAATCATATTTTTTCTATTTTTTTTATTGGATAGGTTTTATAGCAGAAAGTAGAAATTGTATATGTTTTTTAAATTGTAGGTCGATTTTATATATAGATAAATAGATAGATAGAGAGAGAGAGAAAAAAAATGCAGGGGTGATCAAATACCACCAAAAGAAAGCTCTATTTGTGGGGAAAAAAATTGCATACATTTTGTTTGAGTACAGTGTTGCATGACCGCGCAATTGTCAGTTAAAGTAACGCAGTGCTGTACATCTTCTGGAGGTCAAGTGGTTAAACCTTGGAGATTGTCTGTGCCAAATATTTTTTTCATTTAACATCATAGTTCCCTGCTGGGCGCTTAACACCAGACTGGCTACATAAATAGGTAAGTAGTTGCAGCCAGAGCAGATAAAAAAACGCTGTGCATTAGTGTGCTTATTTTATAACATGGGGTATATGAGTGTTGTCCTTTAAAGAACTGTAACAAATTAGAAATCAGTGTTAACAGTTGTGTAATTAAATAAATGAAAGCTTATCTGTGACTCATTGCCAAAATGACTGCCAATATATGCTTCCTGTGCCATTTCTTGGAAATGTAAAAATGGGTTTGGTTATCTCAATTCTTCTTTTTTTTTTTCTCGCTTTTTTCTGTTCAAGATGAATACATTTAATTAGCCCAGATGCACACGGGATATCTAGAGAAATTTTAACATTTTTTGGCCATTATCAAAAGCAGTGGCTCTTAATGGCTTCAATTTTGTTGACTGAATGATATGGGAACCATATTAAACTGTATTAAATTTAGAAGACTGGCGCATTAGTTTT
This sequence comes from Lithobates clamitans, assembly GCA_037952925.1. NCBI lineage: Eukaryota > Metazoa > Chordata > Amphibia > Anura > Ranidae > Lithobates > Lithobates clamitans. The sequence goes on from JBBGZY010000926.1 coordinate 2,838,950, forward strand.
ATTCTTATTTTTGACTATCACCCGTCCAACCATTCATGGTTATTCCAACCTTGTTACTACATGATTTGTATAATGATTATATTTTTTCTCATGTCACAGCATTGTATGATATCCATTACTTGGGTTCTATGAACCCATTCTGTATACTACTATTACCTCTATTTAGATATTATTATTCTTTTTTTTTTTTACCTTGAAAGACTCATTTTCAGTGTATCTATTGCAATGTGCTGTATTTACTTGTACCACCAAGTTATATTTAATAAACGTTTGTAAACAAACAAAAAAAATATAGAAGACTGATATGGGAACCATATTAAACTGTATTAGATATAAAAGAATCTGTTCCACTAGCTGCATGTGTGTTGTGTCTACCCCATCCCTTGCCCACTTTCATGCTAGCCACTGGTTTGGAGAGTGGATGATCTCATTACCAAAATATTCTTGCCTTTGTTATTGAACTGAGTTTGAACTGAGCAGTACATTGTAAAGCACAAATCAATAAGGTAAATTACATTTTCTTTTTTATTTAGATTTCACTTGTTAGGTTTTAGTTTTCCCAATGCATGATTTTCTCTTCTCTCTTCGTGTTCTCTGTTAGTGTTATTTTTTACATGTTACTAACTGTTTTTGACAAGGTAAAGCATTTTCATTTCATAATATATATTTATTTCTAACTTTGCTTTTTGATAGGAATACTGCTTATTTTTTAATACAGTATTTATTTCTTTATAACTGTTTCAGATTTCCAACTTTGTTAACCAGTTAGTCTAAAAACTGGTTTATTCTAATCCCATGATATTTTCTCTTTCCCTACAGCCAGTGTGTTTATACCTCTCCCTAACCACACCAATTCAGATTTTGTTTTGAAAGTAGTAGTTTGTCAAAGATTTCCAACTGCTCCTTTTGAAAAATGTTGCTTGGCCCCCATACTAATTTTCCTCCTTAAGTACTTTAAACCACTGGTTCTCAACCTCAGTCCTCAAGTACCCCCAACAGACCATGTTTTGGGAATTTCCTTAGGTCAAATCGCTCTTATTAATACCATGTCATTGGTATTGATTTAAAGCAGCTGTGCAAAGTAAAGGAAAACCTGAAAACGTAGCTCGTTGGGGGTACTTGAGGACTGAGGTTGAGAACCACTGCTTTAAACCACTGAATTTTCTGATCTACATACTTGTTCAATGTCATATACCATTTGTGTCGCTGAACCCGGGCACCTTGGGCAGGTACCCTAGTTCTATCAAGGCTTAAAGAGGAAGTAAACCCTGATGGGTTTACTTCCTTTTTGTTTCCCTGCAAAGGTAAAGCATAATGGGCTACTATGCATCGCATAGTAGCCCATTATGTGTCACTTACCTGGCACAGGAGCCTGCGATGTCACCGCTGTCCCCTCTGCTACGGAGCGTCCATCTTCTTTCCGGGTATCGTGGCTCCAGCTCTGTGATTGGCCGGAGCCGCGATGACGTCACTCCCGCACATGCGCATGGGAGCCGCCACTAACGGCATATCGCTGCTGGCAGCGACATGCTCAGTGCGCCTGCGCGCGTAGACAGCGGTGCCTATGTTTTTACAAATATCTTCTAAACCGTGTAGGTTTAGGAGATATTTCTTGGACCTACAGGTAAGCCTTTATCTAGGCTTACCTGTGGGTCAAAGTGGTCTGTAAGGATTTACAACCACTTTACCAGAGTCTATGACTATTATTGACATTCTCTGGTGTGTGCAGGCAGTGCTGAGTAGAGGGGTATCCAGCCCAAAGCTTGCTGCATAATTCTGGCAAGGTTTAACTCGCCACCAAATGGGGCACACACATACCACGGCAACGTTTAAGGGGGCACTTTACAGTCCTGGCAATTTTGTTAATTGCATTAAGAGTCATTTTCAAATAGGGCTCAACTTGTTTTAGTGAAGCCGATTCAGGAGCATACATGCCTGCCTACCTGATCCAGTGATGTTCACTGTGTAGCCTTGCCCGGTGTTGTAAAACCTTTGCAAAGGGAGACCTCTGCCCAGCTTCTCTTCATACTGTGATGATTTTAAGGCGGTAGGTGTGGCGCTGTTCATAGGAGTGAAATAAATCCTTAACCAGGAATCTTCGTGCTCCAATAACACACTCTAACCAGTGACTTATACCCGAGTTTTATGAACCTGGTAAATTAGATGGTTAAACCTTCCTCTGTAAAAATATATATGTAGCGCCCCCTGGGTCTGCTGGGAACAGGAAGGGGGTACCTCCAGATACAGGGAGCGGACTTACATTCACTCCATGGCTATAATGGGAAGTTAGAACAAATGTGGGCACCAGTCACTTTAGGTATTTTTCAATGCTTTAATTAAAACTTGAGAAAGGTTGTAGGAAAGAGGTTGAGGGGAGGTGTCAGATACCCTTTTTAGCAGATCACTTACAGACTCCTTGAATCAAAGGACAAAACAGCTTTTCTTCTAACAAATCTTGAATACCTGGGTAGATCTCTCACACAGACCTAGCAACCAGTAAGTGCCTGGATAAGCCTCTCTCACAGACTTAGCAGCCAGTAGATGCCTGGATAAGTCTCTCACAAACTTAGCAGCCAGGAGTGTATTACCTTGATTAGATTGTAGAGCAGCTTCACAGTACCAGAACCTTTAAGCCATCCGGCGTTACTGTGATGGTAGGTTAAATGTAGGTGCATCCTCCAAGTAAGTTACCAGGCCCTTCTGAGAGACCAGCCTTCATCCTGGCTCTCTCCAGCAAGGGTCCTCCCCTGGATCTCCTCAGCTTGGCTTGGCTTCTTCCATTCAGGCAAGACAGCCTAAGGACCACCTCAGGAGTAGTATGCCCCAGACAGGCTTCTGGGCCTACTCGCAGAGCTTGCAGCAACGTAGCCTCAGGCCTGGGGAGCCACGAGGTGAGAACTAAGAGCACATGGCACTGAACAAATAAATACCCCTTCTCAGAATGCACAGCGACAGGAACCTCCTACTGGGCTGTTTCTGGAAAAAGAATATTCATTACAGCTCAACCTAGTTGTTATTTTCACACTGTCCTGTGGTACCAGTGACACCTACTGGCAACAGTGGGAAATGCACAACACAGTCAAGTTTAGAACAGAACCAATAACCTATGTACAATCAATCTGAGCTGTTTACAGCATAGCCAGAAACTAAATTTACACTATAGCCCTATTTTTGGGAACAGGGGGCTACATATATATAAAGTGACTGGTGCTTTAAATCCAGCTAGTAGTCTAGCAATTAATAATATATCATACAGTGACAATTAAATGTGCAATCTTATGTAAAGTGACTGGTGCTCTGGTGAAAACATACAGTGGGGACGGAAAGTATTCAGACCCCCTTAAATTTTTCACTCTTTGTTATATTGCAGCCATTTGCTAAAATCATTTAAAGAGGGAGTCCACCTAAATCCACCAAAAAAAATATTAAAAGCCAGCAGCTACAAATACTGCAGCTGCTGACTTTTAATAAATGGCCACTTGCCTGTCCCAGGGTCCAGCGATGTCGGCAGCCAACGCCATCCTAGGTGAGGAAATCAGGGAGTGGAGCGTTGCGGCTTCACTTCCCGGTTCCCCACTGCGCATGCGCGAGTCACGCTGCGCATCGTAACTGGTCCCCGCTATCTCCTGGGACCTGTGTTTCCCAGGAGACAGCGCTGAGGGACAGGAAGAGGCATAGACTCCCGTTGGAGTCTATGCCGGAAGTGGATGCAAATACCTGTCTTTGACAGGTATCTGCACCCCCCTCCCCCCTGAAAGGTGCCAAATGTGACACCGGAGGGGGGGAGGGTTCCGAAAAGCCGAAGTTCCATTTTTGTGTGAAACTCCGCTTTTAAGTTCATTTTTTTCCTCATTCATGTACACACAACACCCCATATTGACAGAAAAACACAGAATTGTTGACATTTTTGCAGATTTATTAAAAAAGAAAAACTGAAATATCACATGGTCCTAAGTATAGAGACCCTTTGCTGTGACACTCATATATTAAACTCAGGTGCTGTCCATTTTTTCTGATCTTCCTTGAGATGGTTCTACACCTTCATTTGAGTCCAGCTGTGTTTGATTATACTGATTGGACTTGGCCACACACCTGTCTATATAAGACCTTACACCTCACAGTGCATGTCAGAGCTAATGAGCATCATGAGGTCAAAGGAACTGTCTGAAGAGTTCAGAGACAGAATTGTGGCAAGGCACAGATCTGGCCAAGGTTACAAAAAAATTTCTGCTGCACTTAAGGTTCCTAAGAGCACAGTGGCCTCCATAATCCTTAAATGGAAGACGTTTGGGACGACCAGAACCCTTCCTAGAGCTGGCCGTCCGGCCAAACTGAGTTATCGGGGGAGAAGAGCCTTGGTGAGAGAGGTAAAGAAGAACCCAAAGATCACTGTGGCTGAGCTCCAGAGATGCAGTCGGGAGATGGGAGAACGTTGTAGAAAGTCAACCATCACTGCAGGCCTCCACCAGTCAGGGCTTTATAGCAGAGTGGCCCGACAGGAGCCTCTCCTCAGTGCAAGACACATCAAAGCCCACATTGAGTTTGCCAAAAAAAAATCACCTGAAGGACTCCATGATGGTGAGAAATAAGGTTCTCTGGTCTGATGAGACCAAGATAGAACTTTTTGGCCCTAATTCTACGCGGTATGTGTGGAGAAAACTAGGCACTGCTCATCGCCTGTCCAATACAGTCCCAAGAGTGAAGCATGGTGGTGGCAGCATCATGCTGTGGGGGTGTTTTTCAGCTGCGGGTACAGGACGACTGGTTGCAATCAAGGGAAAGATGAATGCGGCCAAGTACAGGGATATCCTGGACGAAAACCTTCTCCATAGTGCTCAGGACCTCAGACTGGGCTGAAGGTTTACCTTCCAACAAGACAATGACCCTAAGCACACAGCTAAAATAACGAAGGCGTGGCTTCACAACAACTCCATGACTGTTCTTGAATGGCCCAGCCAGAGACCTGACTTAAACCCAATTGAGCATCTCTGGAGAGACCTAAAAATGGCTGTCCACCAACCTTTACCATCCAACCTGACAGAACTGGAGAGGATCTGCAAAGAAGAATGGCAGAACATCCCCAAATCCAGGTGTAAAAAACTTGTTGCATCTTTTCCAAAAAGACTTATGGCTGTATTAGATCAAAAGGGTGCTTCTACTAAATACTGAGCAAAGGGTCTGAATACTTAGGACCATGTGATATTTCAGTTTTTCTTTTTTAATAAATCTGCAAAAATGTCAACAATTCTGTGTTTTTCTGTCAATATGGGGTGCTGTGTGTACAATAATGAGGAAAAAAAATGAACTTAAATGATTTTAGCAAATGGCTGCAATATAACAAGGAGTGAACAATTTAGGCCCCTTTCACACTTATACGACTTGTACCACGATTTTGTACTGCAATATCGTATGACAAGTCATTCTCCATGATTTTCAATGACTACCATTCATACTGGCACGACTTTAAGTCGTGCCGACTTGAAAGTAGTCCCTGCACTACTTTGGTCCAACTTCTATGCGAGTTGTACTCTATAGACCTCAATGTTAAACCCTGAAGTAGCATGCAAGTCGTGCCTTCAGTACGACTTTGTAAGCACAAGCCTGGCTCGCTATTCGGGAAAGGAAAACTTTTCTTTCCTTTCCCGATGAGCGACAGACAGTGCTGACAGCTGTCTGGTATGAATCCAGAGGGGGAACACCGCACCAAGTTTTAAATGAAAAAACCGGCGTGGGTTCCCCCCCAGGAGCATACCAGGCCCTTAGGTCTGGTATGGATCTAAGGGGAACCCCCTACGCCAAAAAATCAGCGTGGGGTCCCCCCAAAATCTATACCAGACCCTTATCCGAGCACGCAGCCCGGCCGGTCAGGAATGGGGGTGGGGACGAGCTGGCGGCCCCCCCCCTCCTGGACCGTACCAGGCCGCATGCCCTCAACATGGGGGGTGGGTGCTTAGGGGCATGGGGGGGTGCAGTGCGCCCCCCCACCCCAAAGCACCTTCTCCCATGTTGATGAGGACAAGGGCCTCTTCCCGACAACCCTGGCCGTTAGTTGTCGGGGTCTGCGGGCAGGGGGCTTATTGGAAACTGGGAGCCCCCTTTAATAAGGGGGCCCCCAGATCCCGGCCCCCCACCCTATGTGAATGAGTATGGGGTACATGGTATCCCTACCCATTCACCTAGGGAAAAAAGCGTCAATAAAAAACACAGTACACAGGTTTTTAAAATAATTTATTAGGCAGCTCCGGGGTCTTCTTCCGACTTCGGGTGTCCTCTTCCGACTTCGGGGGTCTCTCCGCCGTCTCCTCCCGGTGTCCGCATCTTCTGCCGGCTCCTCCGCTATCTTCTGCAGCTCAATTGCTAGCGGTGGTCCGGACTTCTGCCTTCTTCTTTTCTTCCAGAGATGTTGACACGACGCTCTCTCCAGCTGGAATGGTCTCTGAACGCTCCGCAACGGACTTATATAGGCGGTGACCCCGCCCCCTTATGAGGTCACTGTCCCGGGGCATGCTGGGACTGTGCCGTCATAAGGGGGCGTGGTCATCACTTGGTGACCACGCCTCCTAAAACGTCACAGACCCAGCATGCCCAGGGACTGTGACGGCATAAGGGGGCGGGGTCACCGCCTATATAAGTCCCTTGCGGAGCGCACAGAGACCATTCTGGCTGGAGAGAGCGTCGTGTCAACATCTCTGGAAGAGAAGAGGGAAGAAGACGATCCAGAGGTCCTGACCACCGCTGGCAAAAGAGCGCCAGAAGATAGCGGTGGAGCCGGCAGAAGATGCGGACACCGGGAGAAGACGCCGGAGAGACCCCTGAAGTCGGAAGAGGACCCCCGAAGTCGGAAGAAGACCCCGGAGCTGCCTAATAAATTATTTAAAAAACCTGTGTACTGTGTTTTTTATTGCCGCTTTTTTCCCTAGGTGAATGGGTAGGGGTACCATGTACCCCATACTTATTCACATAGGGTGGGGGGCCAGGATCTGGGGGCCCCCTTATTAAAGGGGGCTCCCAGATTCCGATAAGCCCCCTGCCCGCAGACCCCGACAACCAACGGCCAGGGTTGTCGGGAAGAGGCCCTTGTCCTCATCAACATGGGGACAAGGTGCTTTGGGGTGGGGGGGCCGCACTGCGCCCCCCATGCCCCAAAGCACCCACCCCCCATGTTGAGGGCATGCGGCCTGGTACGGTCCAGGAGGGGGGGGCGCCAGCTCGTCCCCACCCCCATTCCTGACCGGCCGGGCTGCGTGCTCGGATAAGGGTCTGGTATGGATTTTGGGGGGACCCCCACGCTGATTTTTCGGCGTAGGGGGTTCCTCCTTACAATCCATACCAGACCTATGGGCCTGGTATGCCCCTGGGGGGAACCCACGCCAGTTTTATTTATTTAAAACTTGGTGTGGAGTTCCCCCTTATGATTTATACCAACTAGTGTGTTTTCATTTGTTAATGCCAAAAACGTGGCAAAGTAGTGCTGCTCCCAAATCGCAGCAAATCACTGTAAAATCGTGCGACTTTGAAGTCGTAAAAGTGTGAAAGGGGCCTTAAGGGGGTCTGAATACTCTCCATCCCCACTGTATAATCATATACACAGTCCTTTTAAATTCACAAAAGCAAAGTCTTTTTGAAAACAGTGACAGGTGCTCTTCAATCGTGTTTTTATTTTATCTGTGAACTTGAGCTGGTGCTCCTAAAGGTGTTGCACGCACCAGAAATATTCACCCTTGGAAGGGGTGTGTAGCAGACCCCAGGTGGGCCTTTACCTCTCCTCTTTTTACTCCTTTAAAAGTGCAGCCCCTCTGTCTCATCCACATGCAGAAAAATATGCTCCCATAGCATGATACCGTTTTCAAAAAGTTTTATTGGATGTACACGGTTATAAACATATCGCATCTTGTCTGTGAACTAAAAGCATTTCAAACAGGAAGTCCGGGAAGATTCGTGTTCCACGGCTTCAAACCGGAAGTGACGTAAAGACATTAGAAGCCCCCCCTATGCATTTCGTCATCAAGACGTCATCTGGAGCGGCCCAGAGCTGATTTGCCACTTTCATGTAGGCTGTGCCTGCTTGCGCTACAGTGGGATGAAAAATATGTTGCAGAGGGGTGGCTATCTGCCTGCATTGTCACTGCTGGTTCACAAGCCTGTAGCTGGTTAATCAGTAATGAGCCAGACCTAGACCACAGTCTGCAGTTAAGACCATTTTACTGTGTCAAAAGTAGGGTTGCCACCTGTCCAGGATTCACACGGACAGTCCTAGTTTTGAATCATGTGTCCAGTTTTTAGTCCGCCTGAAAACTGGACACATTATTCACACTGGACCATGGCTCATAGCTAGAGAGAGGATTAGGTGTTCTCCTCCCTCCAGCCTGCAGGGGGCAATAGAGAGCCAGCACAGACTGAGAACTCAGTCTCAGCGGCACTGCAGAGGAATGAAGACAGACTGTGTGGAGACTGGAGAGAGAAATGAGGAGCTTCTTTGCAGTTAGTGATCTGTGAGTACAGGGGGAAAGGGGCAACTCTGATATGTGGAGGCACCCCTGATGTAAGGGGGGCTCTGACAGGGTCACCTGATATAACGGGTGGCACCTCATGTAAGGGGGGGGCCTCGTGTAAGAGGGGGCTCTGGTGGGAACACTCATGTAAGGGGAGGGGCTCTGGTGGGGACACCTTATGTAAAGAAGCAATCTGCTGGGCACTCCTGATGTAAGGGGGGCTCTGGTGGGAACACTCATGTGTGGGAGAGCTCTGGTGGGGACACCTGATGCAAGGGGGGCTCTGGTGGGAACACGCATGTAAGAGGAGGGGCTCTGGTGTGGACACCTGATGTAAAGAAGCAATTTGCTGGGCACACCTCATGTAAGGGGGGCTCTGGTGGGGACACCTGATGTAAGGGGGGGCTCTGGTGGGAACACTCATGTAAGGGAGGGCTCTGGTGGGGACACCTGATGTAAGGGGGGGCTCTGGTGGGAACACTCATGTAAGGGAGGGCTCTGGTGGGGACACCTGATGTAAGAGGGGCTTTGGTGGGAACACTCATGTAAGGGGGCCTTTGGTGGGGACACCTGATGTAAGGGGGGGCTCTAGTGATGACACCTGATGTAAGGGGGGAGCTCTGGTGGGGACACACGATGTGAGGGGGGCCTTTGGTGGGGGCACCAGATGTAAGGGGGGCTCTGGTGGGGACATCTGTTGTAAGGAGGGACACCAGATGTAAGGGAGGACTCTAAGGGGGACACCAGATGTGAGGGGGCACTCTGATGGAGATACCAGATGTGAAGGGGCACTCTGATGGAGACACCAGATGTGAGGGGGCACTCTGATGGGGACACCTTATGTAAGGTGGTTCTATTTTCTTTTACTTGAAATATGGATGTGGTTGGCCTACTTTCATGTTATTTTAGAGAGTCATTCGGACCTCAGCTGGAAGAAAATTTTAGCAACCGGTAAATTTTATTACCCCTGCTCAAGGTGGACATTTGTTCGTTGCAGGAATGTACGTGCATTGTGTGCATTCCTGCGATGCAAATAAACGCACAGCCCCTTTGCAGGTGTGCAGTGGTGCTTTTAAGGTGGACCTTCAGTCATTTTTTCAACTTTCCATCTATTAAATCTTATGTCCTTGTTGTTTTAACTTTGGATAGTAAATTTTTTTTTTTATGCCAGTAAATACCTTATACAGCCCACTTTCTGTTTCTGGTCTGGTCAATAGCCTACTCCTGTGAGAGTTTGCCAGGAAGGAAGGGGGATGAGTTATACGAGAGCCAATGAGAGCTGGAGGTGTGTGTCTGTGTAAATCCAGGAACACGCAGCAGCTCCAGCTGCCCAAAGTTAAAATTGATGCAACCAGACTTAGTGAAGGGAGATTTCTTCAGCATATTTGGCAAGTACAGAATCACTGTATATATAAAATAATATGCAAAGTGGTTGGAGGGAAGCTTCAGAATGGCAAAGATGTTTTTATTACAAATTATGTGAGCCGACTACAGTTCCTCCTTAAGTCTTAATTGCACAACCACACCCAATGCTTTTGCACTCATTCACCTGTGGCAAAACTTATGGTAACAAAATACCATGCGTTTTGGTGCAGCAGAATTTTTAAAAAGGTTTACAGGTTTTAAATCTATATCTATTTGTACTACATTTTGTTTTTCATGTGGTTTTCATTTGTTTTGTATACTGCATGAAAAAAATTCAGTGCGCCACTTAAGTGTTTTGGGTTTGGCTTGAAGAAAAGGTGACAACCCTAGTCAAAAGCCATTTCTATATCTAAAGAGGCTATTACTCTCCTGCTTGAGTTAGTGTGGGAAGTTTGTATATTTGTAAATAAACTTCTTAAAGTGTCACTGAGGCAACTTTCACACAGGCTGTCCGATTAGGTCTGCCTGTCGGTTTTTCAGGCAGACCTGATTGGGACCATCCATTCATCCCTTTGGAGCGGCGGATGTCAGCGGTGACATCAATAGAAAGAGTAAAGAAATACCGCGCGAAAGAACATATATAAATATACACACAGAAACAGATAAATAATACAAAAGTAGCAGCGCTAACCAAACGTGACCAAATCAATGTAAAAATAAATTAATTACCGTATATACTCGAGTATAAGTCGTTCCGAGTATAAGTCGAGGCCCTAATTTACCACAAAAAAATGGGAAAAACTTATTGACCCGAGTATAAGACGAGGGTGAGAAATGCACAGCTACTGTAAGTGGAAAAGAGGGTCAACAATGCCCATTTGCAACCTCACTGTGCCCATTTGCATGCCTCACTGTGCCCATTTGCAGCCATAGGTCCCCCGAACTTCACACTTGGTAGTTAAGGGTTCCTAGATGCCCCCTAGCTGCAGCCAAAATTTGGGGTCTCTGAACCCAAAGTGTCCCGAAATGACATTGCTACAGATGGACACAGTTGACCAACTTTGGGGCCCCGTATCTCGGGGCCACTTAGTGCTGGGAACCCCAAATTTGGTGTGCAAACCCAGTGGAACTAGTACAATAAAATATCCAAAGCTGTGATTTCTAGAACCAAGTGATCCCGAGATACAGGACCCCAAAAATCGGTTCAGAAAATGTCAAGCACTTTTCTGCAGCAGAGAATGACATTTTCCGAACCTATTTTGGGGCCCCATATCTCCGGGCCACTTGGTGCTAGGAACTCCAGCTTTGGATATGTTCTGGTATCAGGTCCACTGGGTTTGCACACCAAATTTGGGGTTCCTAGCACTAAGTGACCCTGAGATACAGGGCTCCAAAGTCGGTTCAGAAAATGTCAAGCACTTTTCTGCAGCAGAGAATGACATTTTCCGAACCGAATTTTGGGCCCCGTATCTCAGGGCCACTTAGTGCTAGGAACTCCAGCTTTGGATATGTTGTGGAACCAGGTCCACTGGGTTTGCACACCAAATTTGGGGTTTTTAGCATCAAGTGGCCCTGAGATACGGGGCCCCAAAGTCGGTTCGGAAAATGAAATTTTTTGCTGCAGAAAAGTGCTTGACTCGAGTATAAGTCGAGGGGGGCACTTTCAGCACAGAAAAAGGTGCTGAAAAATTCGACTTATACTCGAGTATATACGGTAATTTGTTTTCAAAAAGTTAACTCCAAATCAATGGTTGTGTACAAGTGACATAAGCAGTGAAAAACAGTCCAGAAATAGCACATAAGGTGAGTGCTAAAGAATAACACCTCTTGACAACAGTGCACCTCCACCACATAGATTATGCACTTACCAGAAGGCAAGCGTTAGGAGCCTGTGGCTAAATACTCAACCTGGGCCTTTGTCCAAAGGAAAGATGGTAATCCACAGCTAGTTATGGGAAGGAGCTTTGTAATGAGAACCAGTTAGCCAGGAGTACTCAAGCATCAGCCACCAAGGATCCAATTTCAGGTATTACCCAGAAGGTATAAAGAGAGACTTTATAGTGTGTACTGTACCATAAAGAATTTAATAGAATTAAAAGGATTGCACTTACAGAACATAAGAAGGTAAAAACAGTCATAACAAACAGCCGGCCAGCAAGTGAACACACGTCCACTGAGGAGCATCAGCACGTCAACCTTCCTACGTGCGCTTCGTCACAAACTGACATCGTCTCGGGGATCAGGCGACACACTGAATCATCGCACTAAATAGTGTGACAACGGAACCACGCCTCGATGTGAGTCTTGGGAGGCGGGAACCCGAACATCTCAAACCATGGAGACAATAGAATAAAGAAAACTTTATTAAAACGTTCTCCAAAAACAAACCGCAGTATGACGCGCGGCACAAGACTGACAGAGCAACACATTATTAAAGGGGCAATAGTCAGATGGCGCCAAAAATAGGAATTTAATGTAATAATATATATATGTATTATTTTTATTTTGTTTATAATGTAAGTCGGTATTTAGTTTGTCTTTTATTATTTATTATGCAGAATCTTTTTGATTCTATATATAAATTATCTTAATTCCTATTTTTGGCGCCATCCGACTATTGCCCCTTTAATAATGTGTTGCTCTCTGCCGCGCGTCATACTGCGGTTTGTTTTTGGAGAACGTTTTAATAATGTTTTCTTTATTCATGGTTTGAGACATTTGAGTTCCCGCCCCCCAAGACTCACATTGAGGCGTGGTTCCGTCGTTGCACTATTTAGCGCGATGATTCAGTGCGTCGCCTGATCCCTGAGACGACGTCCGTTTGTGACGAAACGCGCGTAGGGAGGTTGACGTGCTGACGACATCGCGCTTCTCAGTGGATGGGTGTTTGCTTGCTGGCCGGCTGTTTGTTATGACTGTTTTTACCTTCTAATTTTCTGTAAGTGCAATCCTTTTATTCTATTAAATTCTTTATGGTACAGTACACACTATGGAGTCTCTCTTTATATCTTCTGGGTAATACCTAAATTTTGATCCTTGGTGGCTGATGCTCAAGTACTCCTGGCTAATTGGTTCTCATTACAAAGTTCCTTCCCATATTTTTTTAGCACTCCCCTTATGTGCTATTTATGGACTGTTTTTCACCACTTAGGCCCCTTTCACACTTATACGATTTTACCGCGATTTTGCGGCCGCGATTTTGCCACTATTTTACCGCGATTTGCCGCGATTTTACCGCGATTTGGGAGCAGTACTACTTTGCCACGTTTTTGGCATTAACAAATTAAAACATACAGTAGTTGGTATGAATCATAAGGGGAAACTCCACGCCAAGTTTTAAATAAAAAAACTGGCGTGGGTTCCCCCCCAGGGACATACCAGGCCCTTAGGTCTGGTATGAATTGTAAGAGGAACCCCCTACGCCGAAAAATCGGCGTGGGGGTCCCCCCAAAATCCATACCAGACCCTTATCCGAGCACGCAGCCCGGCCGGTCAGGAATGGGGGTGGGGACGAGCTAGCAGCCCCCCCCCCTCCTGGACCGTACCAGGCCGCATGCCCTCAACATGGGGGGTGAGTGCTTTAGGGCATGGGGGGCACCCTGCGGGCCCCCCCACCCCAAAGCACCTTGTCCCCATGTTGATGAGGACAAGAGCCTCTTCCCGACAACCCTGGCCGTTGGTTGTCGGGGTCTGCGGGCGGGGGGCTTATCGGAATCTGGGAGCCCCCTTTAATAAGGGGGCCCCCAGATCCCGGCCCCCCACCCTATGTGAATGAGTATGGGGTACATGGTACCCCTACCCATTCACCTAGGGAAAAAAAGCATCAATAAAAAACACAGTACACAGGTTTTTAAAATAATTTATTAGGCAGCTCCGGGATCTTCTTCCGACTTCGGGGGTCCTCTTCTGACTTCGGGGGTCTCTCCGGCGTCCGCATCTTCTGCCGGCTCCACCGCTATCTTCTGGCGCTCTTTTGCCAGCGGTGGTCCGGACCTCTGGATCGTCTTCTTCCCTCTTCTCTTCCAGAGATGTTGACACGACGCTCTCTCCAGCCAGAATGGTCTCTGTGCGCTCCGCAACTGACTTATATAGGCGGTGGCCCCGCCCCCCTATGAGGTCACTGTCCCGGGGCATGCTGGGACTGTGCCGTCATAAGGGGGCGTGGTCCTCACCCAGTGACCACGCCTCCTAAAACGTCACAGTCCCAGCATGCCCAGGGACTGTGACGGCATAAGGGGGCGGGGCCACCGCCTATATAAGTCAGTTGCGGAGCGCACAGAGACCATTCTGGCTGGAGAGAGCGTCGTGTCAACATCTCTGGAAGAGAAGAGGGAAGAAGACGATCCAGAGGTCCGGACCACCGCTGGCAAAAGAGCGCCAGAAGATAGCGGTGGAGCCGGCAGAAGATGCGGACGCCGGAGAGACCCCCGAAGTCAGAAGAGGACCCCCGAAGTCGGAAGAAGATCCCGGAGCTGCCTAATAAATTATTTTAAAAACCTGTGTACTGTGTTTTTTATTGATGCTTTTTTTCCCTAGGTGAATGGGTAGGGGTACCATGTACCCCATACTCATTCACATAGGGTGGGGGGCCGGGATCTGGGGGCCCCCTTATTAAAGGGGGCTCCCAGATTCCGATAAGCCCCCCGCCCGCAGACCCCGACAACCAACGGCCAGGGTTGTCGGGAAGAGGCTCTTGTCCTCATCAACATGGGGACAAGGTGCTTTGGGGTACAGTGCCATCAAAAAAGTTTTCCTTTCCCGAATAGCGAGGCCAGGCTTGTGCTTACAAAGTCGTGCTGAAGTCGTGTCTATATAATATTCAGGCACGACTTGCATGCTACTTCAGGGTTTAACATTGAGGTCTATGGAGTACAACTCGCATAGAAGTTGGACCAAAGTAGTGCAGGGACTACTTTCAAGTCGGCACGACTTAACCACTTCAGCCCCGGAAGGTTTTACCCCCTTCCTGACCAGAGCACTTTTTACAATTCGGCACTGCGTCGCTTTAACTGCTAATTGCGCGGTCATGCAATGCTGTACCCAAACGAAATTTGCGTCCTTTTCTTCCCACAAATAGAGCTTTCTTTTGATGGTATTTGATCACCTCTGCCGTTTTTATTTTTTGCGCTATACACGGAAAAAGACCGAAAATTTTGAAAAAAAATGATATTTTCTACTTTTTGTTCTAAAAAAAATCCAATAAACTCAATTTTAGTCATACATTTAGGCCAAAATGTATTCGGCCACATGTCTTTGGTAAAAAAAATGTCAATAAGTGTATATTTATTGGTTTGCGCAAAAGTTATAGCGTCT
Source organism: Lithobates clamitans (assembly GCA_037952925.1). NCBI lineage: Eukaryota > Metazoa > Chordata > Amphibia > Anura > Ranidae > Lithobates > Lithobates clamitans. The sequence continues at coordinate 2,854,120 of JBBGZY010000926.1, forward strand.
ACAAACTAGGGTACATTTTCTGGAATTTACACAGCCTTTAATTTATGACTGCCTATGTCGTTTCTTGAGGTGCTAAAATGGCAGGGCAGTACAAAACCCCCACAAATGACCCCATTTTGGAAAGTAGACACCCCAAGGAATTTGCTGAGAGGCATGTTGAGCCCATTGAATATTCATTTTTTTTGTCCCAAGTGATTGAATAATGACAAAAAAAAAAAAAAAAAAAAAAATTACAAAAAGTTGTCACTAAATGATATATTGCTCACACAGGCCATGGGCATATGTGGAATTGCACCCCAAAATACATTTAGCTGCTTCTCCTGAGTACGGGGATACCACATGTGTGGGACTTTTTGGGAGCCTAGCCGCGTACGGGGCCCCGAAAACCAAGCAACGCCTTCAGGATTTCTAAGGGCGTACATTTTTGATTTTACTCCTCACTACCTATCACAGTTTTGAAGGCCATAAAATGCCCAGATGACATAAAACCCCCCCAAATGACCCCATTTTGGAAAGTAGACACCCCAAGCTATTTGCTTTGAGGCATGTTGAGTCCATGGAATGTTTTATATTTTGACACAAGTTGCGGGAAAGTGACAAATTTTTTTTTTTTTTTTTGCACAAAGTTGTCACTAAATGATATATTGCTCACACAGGCCATGGGCATATGTGGAATTGCACCCCAAAATACATTTAGCTGCTTCTCCTGAGTACGGGGATACCACATGTGTGGGACTTTTTAGGAGCCTAGCCGCGTACGGGACCCCGAAAACCAAGCACCGCCTTCAGGATTTCTAAGGGCGTACATTTTTGATTTTACTCCTCACTGCCTATCACAGTTTCGGAGGCCATGGAATGCCCAGGTGGCACAAACCCCCCCCAAATGACCCCATTTTGGAAAGTAGACACCCCAAGCTATTTGCTGAGAGGCATGGTGAGTATTTTGCAGCTCTCATTTGTTTTTGAAAATAAAGAAAGACGAGAAAAAAAATGTTTTTTTTTCTTTTTTCAATTTTCAAAACTTTGTGACAAAAAGTGAGGTCTGCAAAATACTCACTATACCTCTCATCAAATAGCTTGGGGTGTCTACTTTCCAAAATGGGGTCATTTGGGGGGGTTTTGTGCCACCTGGGCATTCCATGGCCTCCGAAACTGTGATAGGCAGTGAAGAGTGAAATCAAAAATTTACGGCCTTAGAAAGCCTGAAGGCGGTGCTTGGTTTTCGGGGTCCCGTACGCGGCTAGGCTCCCAAAAAGTCCCACACATGTGGTATCCCCGTACTCAGGAGAAGCAACAGAATGTATTTTGGGGTGTAATTTCACATATTCCCATGGCATGTTTGAGCAATATATCATTTAGTGACAACTTTGCGCAAAAAAAAATAAAAAAAATAAAAAATTGTCTCTTTCCCGCAACTTGTGTCACAATATAAATTATTCCATGGACTCAACATGACTCTCAGCAAATAGCTTGGGGTGTCTACTTTCCAAAATGGGGTCATTTGGGGGGGTTTTGAACTGTCCTGGCATTTTATGCACAACATCTAGAAGCTTATGTCACACATCACCCACTCTTCTAAGCACTTGAAGACATAGCCCTTTCTGACACTTATTGTTTACATAAAAAAATAATTTTTTTTGCAAGAAAATTACTTTGAACCCCCAAACATTATATATTTTTTTTAAAGCAAATGCCCTACAGATTAAAATGGTGGGTGTTTCATTTTTTTTTTTTCACACAGTATTTGCGCAGCGATTTTTCAAACGCATTTTTTGGGGAAAAAGCACACTTTTTTACATTTTAATGCACTAAAACACACTATATTGCCCAAATGTTTGATGAAATAAAAAAGATGATCTTAGGCCGAGTACATGGATACCAAACATGACATGCTTTAAAATTGCGCACAAACGTGCAGTGGCGACAAACTAAATACATTTTTAAAAGCCTTTAAAAGCCTTTACAGGTTACCACTTTAGATTTACAGAGGAGGTCTACTGCTAAACTTACTGCCCTCGATCTGACCTTCGCGGCGATACCTCACATGCATGGTGCAATTGCTGTTTACATTTGACGCCAGACCAACGCTTGCGTTCACCTTAGCGCGAGAGCAGGGGGGACAGGGGTGCTTTTTTTTTTTTTTTTTTTTTTTCTCTTTATTATTATTATTTTTTTATCTTATTTTTAAACTGTTCCTTTCATTTTTTTTTTTTTAAATCATTTTTATTGTTATCTCAGGGAATGTAAATATCCCCTATGATAGCAATAGGTAGTGACAGGTACTCTTTTTTGCAAAAATTGGGGTCTATTAGACCCTAGATTTCTCCTCTGCCCTCAAAGCATCTGATCACACCAAGATCGGTGTGATAAAATGCTTTCCCAATTTCCCAATGGCGCTGTTTACATCCGGCGAAATCTACGTCATAAAATGCTCGTAGCTTCCGGTTTCTTAGGTCATAGAGATGTTTGGAGCCACTCTGGTCTCTGATCAGCTCTATGGTCAGCTGGCTGAATCACCGGCTGCATTTTCAGGTTCCCTGTTGAGACAGGAGAGCCAGAGAAAAACACGGAAGATGTTGGGGGGGGGGGGGCATTCCCTCCCACTGCTTGTAAAAGCAGTCTAGAGGCTAATTAGCCACTAGGATTGCTTTTACATGAAAGCCGACCGCTGGCTGAAAAGAATGATACCAAGATGATACCTAAACCTGCAGGCATCATTCTGGTATAACCACTCAAAGTCGTGAATGGCATACCTGAAGACAAAAAAATGGTTAACAATAAAGCACAGTAAACGGTAAAGTATAAATAATTACATACCTGAAAAGCAAACGTGATAAAACATAACAACAATAAAACATTGCAGAATAGAATACAGTAAAAAAGAGCAGAACAATAGAGAGAGAATAGAGAGAGAGAGAACAATAAAACGACAACTATTTTTATTTTATATTTTTGTTTGTGTTTTTTTTTTTTTTTACACTTTTTTTTGTAACTAACTTTTATAACTGTAACCGGTTCCAGGTTCGGGTCTCTCAAAATGCGATGGCATCTCGGGAGACCCTGTGAAAGTGTGCCTAGTCTGTGCAATGCTGTACGCTACGCTAATACTCAACTAGTGCATGGTAGCGTTCAAAACATTCACCAATGCAAAGACCAGGATTATCAGGACAGGAGGGACAATAATAGCGGGTGTCACGCCTATATCCGCGCTTTCTGCAGACACGACATCTTTTTTGGGGGGGTTCGTTGGGTAGGGGTACTCGGGAGGACATAAAAATGCCTCTCATGCAGCCGACTGCATTTGGTTGGGGATGTGAATGGGGGAAGTACGGGCGCTGCAGAAGCGGTGGGTTCCCAATTAGGATTGGCGAATGCAGCAGGAAGGGCATTATGGGCACGACGGGCCTGTGTTTGTCTTTTTGGTGGCAGCGGGACACTACTTGTGCTTGCCACCTCACCAGCTTCAACTGCACTTATGGGACTCGCCACGTCACCAAGTGTTACTGCAGTGCTGGTTTGACTACGACCGGGGTGTACTAGGCCGCTGGCGCTTGCCAGTTCACCAAAACGCTACAAAAAAAACTGTTAGCGATCACAGGGATCCGGCCTGACTCTGCGAACGCTGCAGTTATGCGTTTAGTGTTTTGTAAGTGACAGTGATCGATCGATACTGCACTTGGGTGGGCTGGGCCGGGCCGGGCGGAGGGGCAAAACGCAGGTGCTAGCAGGTATCTGGGCTGATCCCGCTAACACTGCGTTTTTGGGAACCCTAAACTGCTGGGGACGCTAGTATAGATCAGATCGGATCAGATACTATACCACTAAGGGAGGTGTATGCTGCGTGCGTGGGTGTTAGCGGTACTGGCGCTAATCTGACGCTGCCTGGGGCTGGTGCTTGCCAGTTCACCAAAACGCTACCAAAAAAACTGTTAGCGATCGCAGGGATCAGGCCTGACTCTGCGAACGCTGCAGTTATGCGTTTAGTGTTTTGTAAGTGACAGTGATCGATCGATACTGCACTTGGGTGGGCTGGGCTGGGCCGGGCGGAGGGGCAAAACGCAGGTGCTAGCGGGTATCTGGGCTGATCCCGCTAACACTGCGTTTTTGGGAACCCTAAACTGCTGGGGACGCTAGTATAGATTTGATCGGATCAGATATTGATCCGATCAGATACTATACCACTAAGGGAGGTATACGGTGCGTGCGTGGGTGTTAGCGGTACTGGCGCTAACCTGACGCTGCCTGGGGCTGGTGCTTGCCAGTTCACCAAAACGCTACCAAAAAAACTGTTAGCGATCGCAGGGATCAGGCCTGACTCTGCGAACGCTGCAGTTATGCGTTTAGTGTTTTGTAAGTGACAGTGATCGATCGATACTGCACTTGGGTGGGCTGGTCTGGGCGGAGGGGCAAAACGCAGGTGCTAGCGGGTATCTGGGCTGATCCCGCTAACACTGCGTTTTCGGGAACCCTAAACTGCTGGGGACGCTAGTATAGATTTGATCGGATCAGATATTGATCCGATCAGATACTATACCACTAAGGGAGGCATATGCTGCGTGCGTGGGTGTTCGCGGTACTGGCGCTAATCTGACGCTGCCTGGGGCGACGCATATCACCGCCGGGCGATCAGGGGGCTAAACCTTTATTCGGTAATAAACGGCGGGTGCCCTGACACTATAAAAAATAAACGAACTAACCAGCGTCACCCGTAACGGTTATACGGTGATCAGTGGTGAAAGGGTTAACTAGGGGGCAATCAAGGGGTTAAAACATTTATTAGGTAGTATATGGGGGTCCCTGTCGCTATAAAACGCTGACGGCGAACCTAAATATTTACGTTCCTAACTAGCGTCACCAGCGACACTAATACAGCGATCAGAAAAATGATCGCTTAGCGACACTTGTGACAGGGGGTGATCAAGGGGTTAAAACTTTATTAGGGGGGGGTTAGGGGGGTATCCTAGACCTAAAGGGGGGTAATACTATCTGCCCTAACACTAACTGTCACAAACTGACACTATGCAGTAATCAGAAAAAAAAAAAAAAAAAAAAAATACTGCTAATGTCAGTTTGTGACAGGGGGGGGGGGGTGATTGGGGGGGGATCGGGGGGCGATAGGGGGGGGATCGGGGGTGTAAAGTATGCCTGGCATGTTCTACTGTGTGTGTGTGTGTGTTGTGCACTCACTTGTCATCTCTCCTCGGCGCTGGAACGGAAACTGCCAGACCGGGGAGAGATGACATCACATCCTCTGCCTGTGTGAAACGACACACAGGCAGAGGAGGATTCCCATTGGCTGGGAGCGATCGCGAGGGGGGGGCCACGATCGGATGGTCTCCCCCTCGCCTCCCGACGCTCCCAGTCAGATGCCGACCGCCGATGGCACCGGGGGGGGGTCCGATCGGACCCCCCGCCCGCGGGAGGCAGATCACGTACGGGTACGTGATTTTGCCTGCCCGTGCCATTCTGCCGCAGTATATATGCGGTAGGCGGTCGGCAAGTGGTTAAAGTCGTGCCAATATGAATGGTAGTCATTGAAAATCATGGAGAATGACTTGTCATACGATTTTGCAGTACAAAATCGTGGGACAAGTCGTATAAGTGTGAAAGGGGCCTTACAGTATGTCATTTGTACACAACCATTGATTTGGACTTAACTTTTTTTAAAACAAATTCATTTATTTATTTTTACACTCATTTGGTCACGTTTGGTTAGCGCTGCTACTTTTGTATTATTAGTCAGCGGTGACATGTCCGCTGACATCCGTCGCTCTCCGATCCTGTCTGCCAAATCCAGACAGATGGTGCTTCTATTTTCTATCCGTCTGGCGAATCGGATGAAAACCGACACCTGGTCCATTTTTTCATCTGATTTTCCCATAGGGGAGAGTGGGACTCTGTCCGTCTGCGCAGTGAGCGGAAACAGACCTGTCATCTGCCTGCTCAGCGGAGATCAGTGGAGTGATCCCTTGCTGCGTAAGAGTTCGACAAACGGATCTGCCCCGTGTGAAAAGGGCCTAAACCCACAACATAAACTGTCAATAAATGCTGTATTACATGCTGGTCACACTCATTAAGATTCGATTTCTGTATTCTGCAAAAATCCTGGTTGACCTTGCTGTTTTCTATCTCCACAGTCTGTCCATGTCCCAAATTCAACTAGGGACTTTGCAGCTGTAGTTGCAACTCTACACCTACTCAGTTTTCAGTGAGTTTCTATGCTGAGCATTTCCCCCCTATCACGTCTGAGCAGCCCATGTGAGTATATAGTCACACATGTGGGCATCACACACAGTGGTTAATTACAGCCCACTCCCTCTCTCCCCCTCCATGCTCACTAACCAGCTAAACACAATAGGGGCAGGATATTACATGTAGATTAATAGTTGCTTCACCTCCCTCTTATTCTGAGACAAAGGTTGGAGGGGTGTGCCGGCCTAGCCTGTGACTGTCAGAAATCTGCCCACTCCATGTTATTTCCACAAAATAATAAAGATTTGATTTCAAATTATATATTTTGTATGCCAATTTAAAACCATTTATTGATATTATTTATTTTTACTCTGTATTATTTTGAACATGCAGCCAACAGCAGAGGACTAGAAGCTCCTCCTGCTTATGTTTCCCTGCAGACAGGCTGGGAAAGAGCTGGGTCATGTGACAGCTGTATATCAATTAGGAAAAAAGGTACTTATATATATATTTTTTTACTAAAATAATTACAGTGCCATCAACCAAATACAGTAATAGAAGGGACAATGTAAATTAAGCAGTGTGTGTTTAGTATCACTTTTAAGATAAACCCAGCTTGGTCTTGATCAATGATTGAGGGGATGACGTTGTTAAGACAGGATTATAATATTTTGTAAGACTTTTCTGATTACAATTGAGAAGGGTGATGGGATTTTAAAAGGAATAAAGCTGGGTCTTTTGGGGGGAAATAAATAAGAGCCACATAAGCTCTCAGTCATAATAGGAGGTGGGGATTGTTTCTGGAGACAATAATTAAGGAGGACTTTAAGTTTATTGACTAATACAGAGGCATACTTTTTGTAGAATTTGATAGTGATGTAATCTAACGGCAGATGACTTCCAAGTTTGCAGGAAGCTGATTTCTGTTTCAAAGATATCAGAGGTCAAGAATGTGTTCTTAGCATCAGGTAGCCAGCCCAATGCAATCTCATCTAACAGAGCTATCAAAGGCAACTGATCTGGTTGTTGTGACTGGGAGCTTGAATATAAGTTTTTTTTTTATAGAATTGGGAAGAGGCTTCTATGATGCCAGCAGGCTCAGTAATTTCCTGAGCCTTATGAGCAAGGTTCTTTGGGATAGCTGTAACAGGATGATCATTATAGGCCTGTAGGGTTGGCAACCTGTATTTTTATCTTTATATTCAAAGTACACCTGTTTCATGCACAAAAGATCATACTGTGTGGCCATCAAGTTACCAAAGTTCTGTGTTGTAGGATTAGAAGCATGAGATGTTCTGGCCTCCTGAACTGATCTCTGTAGCTCATGGAGATTGTGTGCGTCGTCAGAATGTATTCAATATATGGTCCCCAGGTTGATGCCTCAAAGGCATCCCATACCACTGTGGGAGATCTGTAGTACAATCTCCAAGGACATTGGCCAGAGAGACCAGAGGGCAGCAGATATCTGGCTGATAATATGTCAGGCAGGAGAGTTGGGTTGACAAATGCCAAATCTTTGAGAGGCTGACCCATGGGTGGAAGATTATCTAGAAAAGGTTCTGACCAAAAGGGTGCTTCCACATCCAGATCTCTGTGAGAGAAGTTGTCTGTGCCCAGGTAACAAGATCTGCCGACATGGCCCTTAAGAGATGCGAACCATCTAGATTAGAAGATAAGATGGTATTAAAGTCACGCTTAAAGCGGTAGTAAGCCGCAGGCGATTTTTTATTTTTTATTATTATTTTTTTATATATATATTATTATTTTTATTATATTTATTATTAATTTTTAACCTGCAAGGCAAAGTTATAATGTGCTAGTATGCATCGCATACTAGCACATTATGTCAAACTTACCTTATAACGAAGCCTTTCCAGTGGCGAGCTGTCACCGCTGACAAGGCCTCCATCTTCCCCCGTCTTCCTTCCAGGTTTGCGGACTCCGGCTGTGAGTGGCCGCAGCCGCGATGACCTCACTCCCATGCGTGGGCCTGGGACCCACTGTTTATGGCACAGGGCTCTAAAGGAATGGCCCGGATGGCTGTTCTTTCAGAGCGCATACAACAGTGATGTCACCAGCTGCGTGTACAGTAAATATCACCTAAACAGTGCACGTTTAGGAGTTATATATACCCATGATCAAACTTTAATCATTCAGCTATGAATAAGCGCCATGATGGGGCGTGAAACATGTTAGCTATCTTTCCTGTTCCTCCCTGTACATGAGGTGACTGCATTTGGTTTTTATTTCTTCATATCAATAAAGATGCCTTCCATGGTGTGCGGCCGTCCAGGATTTTTTTCTTTCCTCAAGCTTGTGCAGAGCCAGCACCTGTGAGTTCCATTAGGGCGGGTGTCTTGATACGGATTTGAGAGATTGGAGCGGCAATCTTTTGCTTATGATTTTCACCTGGAGTTTGCCTTTTCTCTACTTGCCTGCTCAGCTCTCCATTCTTTTACACCCAGTCTTTGAAGCAAGAGTGCCACAACACCATCAACTACCCTATCGATATGGCATCTGTTTTATCTGAATCTGAATCTACAGCAGTCCCTTCTGATATGGATTCGGGTTTTAGTCGGACCCTGACGGCTCCATCTGACAACCCACTCCGATCTAGTCAGCAAATCAGTCTATCGCAAAATACGGACACCAGCGACCTGACTTTAAAAAGGACTTTTAGAAGATTGGAAAGGTTAATGGCCAAAGCCTTTTGGGATGTTAAATCTCTTACTGAATATCTAACATTGGAGCAAATTCCTCGAGGACTTCGTATTAAATTCCCTACATTTGAATTTTCCGATGAGGAATCCAAACTAGAATGGACCAACACCCTTTCCACATGCTCTTTTAAATTAATGAAAATTATTATCGACTCCAAGAAAAAAGAGCTGGATCGCACACAAGGTGAAATTGTCCTAATTCAAAAAGAGCTTACAGAACAACAAAACAGACCCGGCTTTTCAGATCTCGATGGCCAGCTTAATAAAAGATTGGACAAATTGGAAAGGAGTGTCATTGCTACCAAAAAAAGAAAAACTCATCAGAGACCAAATCGATTATGACACGGACAAAGTTTATATTTGGAAGAAACCAATATTCCATCCAGGTCGTCGGCGGAGATCCTCGTCTAAAAAACGGGTGAGCTTTTCAGACACCAAGGGAGAACCAGCCTATGATACTATGGCACTGACAGGATCGGATTCATCCCCAGATACCAGTTCAGTTACTGGTTATACACACACAGATAAAACATTGTCTTTAAACTCGGGCAGAACAGGACAAAACGAGAGATCCAGAAGAAAAAAAGGAAAACGAGGAGGGGAGGTCAAAGACACCAAAAAATAAGCGAGAGTCGCTATCAGCTGCGAGGACGGAAATAACCCAGAATATCAATGTGGTAAATTTATCTGAAAGACCGTTATCGGCCACAGACATTACATTGCTTTCAAGGGGTTTACACTTCTGCCCTTCTAACCATTTCAATTTATTTGGAACTATTCTGGATGTTAAAAACTGGCTTGGGCATTAACACTACAGAAACACTATTTTTCTGAAACAGAAGATTCAGATATTCCCCTGCCAGCAGACCAGTCATGAATCGGTGAGTCTACCTCTTCTTCTCCTCAGTCTTTCAAAGATGTGTGCACCTTAATGGACCTCACTGACTTGGTTATTGAATCAGATATTAATATGGATGACAATGATGTTTGTTGCAGTTCAGTAACATTTAAGGTGAAATCTGATTTTTATCCTGTGAGTTCTAGAGGCAAAGACATGGACACATAGACTCTGGTTGAAAGGGATTTTACCTTGTTGGCACGGAATATCTCAAAAAAATCAGTTGATAATTTATCTGTTGATGAGAAAATGTCTAATGAAAATTTACGCAAAGATGACAGTATAGTTATCAAAAGTGTAGACAAGGGGGGTTCAGTGGTTGTCATGAATGCGGCCACGTACAGAGATGAGGCCATGCGACAACTATCGGACACCACTACCTATTGCAAATTAAGGGGTGACCCTACTGAGTCATTTAGGGCAGAGCTCTCCTCATTGTTGGATCGAGCCGTCCGAATGGGTCTATTCACACAAAAAGAGAAGGAGATGTTTATACCTATGTTTCCTGTTATGCCAATTTTCCACCACCTCCCTAAAGTACACAAAGGGTTAACTCCCCTCACAGGGAGACCGATCGTAGCAGGCATAGACTCACTAAATGCGAGATTGGGTCATTGGGTGGACCAGCAACTGCAACCATTGGTAGTGGAGCTGCCAGGTCACCTCCGTGACACCAAACAACTTTTATCTAAACTTAATGGTTTAACATGGAATGAAAATTACAGTTGGATAACATGTGATGTTTCCAACCTGTACTCTTCAATTCCACATGCCCTGGGTCTACAGGCGGTATCCTTCTTCTTAAAGAGATCAGGAAACTTCTCTCTGGCTTCACAGGAGTAAATTATCATGTGCCTGGAATATCTCCTTACACATAACTTTTTTATGTTCGACGGGGACTTTTACCTCCAAAAGTGCGAGGCCTCTATGGGAGCTAAGTTCTCACCATCCCTGGCCAATTTGTATATGGAATGGTGGGAGAGGTCCCGCATTTTTCGACCTGAAAGTCCCCGTCGAAAAGACACTGCATTCTATTGTCGATATATAGACGATCTCCTGTTCATTGTCTCT